>CATIWQ010674258.1:0-22846 GCA_949673415.1 Euphorbia schlechtendalii
TTGCAGTTATCATAATTTTTCTATTTGATAAGAGGTACTAACAACACCTATACTTTACGTGAACAAGTTTTAAGCGCCATTAATATATAGCCAAACTCTTTGCGAAAAAGTTATTAAACTTATCAGTAGAAAAGTGGCGAACAAGTTTTTGGCACCGTTGCTGGGGAGGGCAATAGCGTTCTAAGGATCAAATATTCGGGGAAGATAATTGTGTTCTAGAAATTTAATTTCTAGAAAATAGGCAATTATATTTTATAAGTTATTTATTTTATTATTTATATTATCTTGTTATTAACATATTTTTCTTACTTAGTCATTAAGTTTTCTTTCTAGCGTGTGCATGCCAAGTACGCGTAGTTCGGGAGAAAGTTTGGCATCTTTCGAATCAGAAATAGAACAATTTGGTATGACAAGGAGATGAAAATATAAGAGATAAGAAAGAATTATAGCTAACAATCATGACCAATTTGAAAACCCAAACCCAAATCCAAATCCAAACCAGGATCAACCTCAACCAAGGCTTATGGATTATGTTATTCCGACCATCAATGGTAACAATCAAGGAATTGCTATACCACTAATTGATGTGAATTAGTTTGAAATAAAGCCAGCATTACTTCAAATGATTAGCAACAATGTGCATTATTATGGTCTACCCAATGAAAATCCGAATTCTCACATTGTAAACTTTTTAGAAGTCTGTGATACTTTTAGAATGCCCAATGTTCCTGAAGAAGTATTTAAACTTCGCTTATTCCCATTTACACTCCATGATAAAGTGAAAGTTTGGTTGAATTCATTACCCCCAAATTCAATCACTACCTGGAACCAATTAGCCAAGAAAGACTCATTAAAGAAATCACTTCCTTTACCCAGAAAGATAGTGAATCCTTATACGAAGCCTAGGAATGTTTTAAGGAACTTCAGTGAGTTTGTCCTCATCATGGTTTAACTTAGAGTGTTATTTTGAAATCTTTCTACATTGGAATAAATCATGCAATGAGAGGAGCAATTGATGCAATGGCTACGGGATCTCTTATGAAGAAAACTAGTCAAGAAGCTTTTGAACTTTTGAAAGATATGGCAAGCAACAATAGTATGTGGCTAGTGGAAAGAGCACAAGTAAGTATTACTAATCCTACCCATTCACATACTGCATCTACATCTTCTAGTTCATTTAAAAAGGTCAATGAATTATATTCTATTTCTATTATGCAAGCACAAATATCTACCTTATCAAACAAGATAGATAATATGCATGTTAGTAAAAATAACCCTTTGACATGTGAAAATTGTGGTCAAATTGAACATATAGCTTTTAAGTGTAACTTTAACCCATGTTTAGGGGAAGAATTAAATTAAATTCAAAGTCAAGGGAATTCTTATAACAATTATAGAAATAGCTATAGAAATTCTAATTGGAAGTATGGTGATAACCAACAAAAGAATTACCAAAGTAATAATAGAATAGGGCAGTTAACAAGTAAAATAGAAAAGTTTCTAGAGGGAGTGTGTAATAAGAAGAATATTACAAAAAGTTAGAGAATAAAATGGATCAAATATTTAAAAATCAATCATCTTCAATTCATAATTTGGAGATACAAGTTGGTCAATTAGCAAGTGTTATTCCATCTAGAGGAAAAGGTCATTTACCTAGTAACACAGAAGGAAATCCTAAAGAAAATGTGCATGCTATAGCCCTTCATAGTAGCAAATTACTAGATGAACCAAATCCTTCGGGTATGCTTGCTAATGATGTTGTTGAAGTGCCGGATGAATATCCGAGTAAATCTGATAACAGTGAAGGAGCGGATGAACGACCTAAATCCGGAGAGGTTAATCCCCCTCAACCACCATTTCCACTAAGAATGAAAAAGAAGAATGAGGATAAGCAATTCATCGAATTCATCAACAAACTCAAAGGTCTGGAAATAAATCTTACATTTACTGAAGCCATAACTCAGATTCCTAACTACGGTAAGTTTATCAAAGAACTTTTATCTAGAAAGTGTAGTTTAGAAGGAATATCAAAAGTACCTTTAATTGAATATTGTAGTGAAATAATAACTGCTACAATGCCCACTAAACTAAAAGATCCAGAAAGTTTCACAATTTCGTGTAAACTTGGAAACATTTCATTCCCAAAATGTTTATGTCATCTTGGGGCTAGTATAAATCTTATGCCCTTATCAATCTTCAAGAAGTTAAAGCTTGATGATGAAATTAAAAGGACAAATATGGTCTTGCAATTGGCCGACTAGTCTATTAAAAGTCCTTATGGCATAATATAAGATGTACCAGTTAAAGTGGATAAATTTGTTTTCTCGACTGACTTTGTTGTGCTAGATTTTGCATATGATGAAAAGTGTCCTATAATTTTAAGAAGACCTTTTATGCATACTAGCAAAGCATTGATCGATGTTTCGGAAGGCAAAATTAAGTTAAGGATAGGAGACGATACTATTGAATTAAATATGGGTAAAGTTGATAAATATCCTATGGATGAAGATATTTGCATGAAACTTGACTTGATTGATGCTTGCATCTAAGAAGTTGTTAAGCTAAATTTCATTGATGAATATGAAGTCGAGATGAAGTAGGCGATGAGAGCGGAATTCACAGTTCTAGGAACTCAGAGGCTGTGAATCCACTTCGACGTATCCGTTTGATCCCTGAGAGCGTTCCTCATTCACTTTGGTTTAATTATAGTTCAATTGGAAAATACGTGTTTATTTACCCAAAAAGATAATCAGACTCGGGTGCTAAATTTGTTTTAGACCCGAGAATATCTAAGGATATTTTTAGAAAAATAGATGAAAAAATTTGATTTTAAGATGAAGAAGTTTGAAATCCAAAAGTGTTTTGGATCCAAGAAAATGTTAGAAGAAAACAAAGTATTTATCTATGTTTTTTTTATCTGAGAAAGAGAATTTTTCTCTGAAATTTTGAGCCTTGATTATCAAAAAAGACTCAACTATTTATAGGGAAAATTCCAAATCCAAAAAGGTAAATTTTTCCTGCGAGGGTTCTCGCCAGAGAAAATCTAGCGAGGCCCCTTGCCAAGACTTTGGCGAGGCATATGCCTTGCCGAGCCCTTTGGCAAGGTAGCCTCACCACGAAGCCTTTTGGCACCTTCGGCGATGCGGGCTCCCGAATCGAGTTTTCCGTGATGTTTTATGTATTTTTATATATTTTTAATTAGTTTCTGAACTAAAGTCCTTTTAAATTCAGCGACGAGGAAGACTCCCATTTTAAGATCGTCGATCGATCAAAAATTATGTGATTCAAGGATAAATATCCCGAAAAGCAGTCATCATTGAATGCATGAGCTGGAACAGAATCCCGTGCTCGCACCAATGTATTACCCGAATACATTCATGTATTAACTCAAGGTACCACCTTCATCTCGTGAGATCGGCTGCTTGGATCTAATCCAAGGAGTAAACCTACAAATGATAGTTTGTCCGTTCCATTGATGTCTAGTCTCAATGAAACTACAACTAGGGATATTTAGACTATCCACAGTAACACGTTTGTGTAGTTCTCACACCACAAAGCTCCCATTATGTCCTCGCACTTTTCCACTATGAAGTAGCAATGGACTTTGTCTCATCAATGTGTATATACATATTTAATACTATACATATATGATACTAGTGAGATACATAAATAAACAAAACACATTGATAAGCAACAAAGATGTCTTAATTATTAATAATAATAATTTGAAACTGTTTGTACATTATAGTTAATAAAGATATATCACCCTAATTTCCTCTAGGGCATACATCATATCTAACAATCTTCCACTTATACTAGAGCCAATTATCCATGCGCCTAATGTGATACTCGTTATCATGCTGGTCATGTTTAACTCGAGTCAATGTCATAGTTAGCCCATCTGCTAGATTATGATTCGTTGGGATATATTCTAAATATATATCTTTTCTGGCTACTATCTCTTGAATGAGATGGTATTTTTAAGTACATGTCTATTTTTATGAGACCGTGGTTCCTTGGCTTGAGAAATAGCCACATTGTTATCACAATAGACTACTATTGGATTTACAATTCTGGAAACCTCACCAAGATAATCAATAAATCCCTTAAACCAGACAGCAGTTTCTGAATTAGCTATATACTCAGATTCTATGGTTGAATTGGTAGTCATATCTTGTTTGAAACATTTCCAAACAACTACCCCTCCGTTTAACGTAAACACATAACTTGACTATAATTTATAATCATCCCTATCAGATTGAAAACTCATGTCGGTGTATCCCTTCAAAGTGAGATCACCTTCTCCATGTACTAAAAACATATCCTTAGTCCTACGTAAGTACTTAAGGATAGTTTTGACAACCATCCAGTGCTTCTCACTGGGTTAGATTGAAATCTTCTCATGAAGCTTAATGCATGTGACACGTCAAGCTGAGTGCATACCATAGCATACATGATAGAACATATCGCTAAGGCATAGGGTATTCCATTCATGCGCAGTCTCTCCTCTTGTGTTCTCAGACATTTAGACTTAGAAAGGTTAATCCCATGAGACATTGGGAGATAACCCTTTCTTGACTGCTAAAGTTTAAATGTAGCCAAAACCTTATCTATGTATGTACTTTATGAAAGACCTCGCACCCTTCTAGATCTATATCGGTAGATTTTAATACCAAGTATAAAAGCTACTTCTCCAAGGTCTTTCATGAAGAACTTCTATGATGACCATGACTTAAATATATGAAAAAAAATGAATATAATTTTCTATTGATAAGATGTCATCGACATATAATACAAGGAAAACAATCGCACTCCCACTAGCCTTCTTATATACACAGGGCTCATTAGCGTTTAACACAAAACCAATTTCTCGGATTGTCTCTTCAAACCCAATATTCCACTCCACGATGCTTGCTTAAGTCCATAAATGGACTTCTGCAACTTGCATACCTTTGAGCCATCCTTAGATGTAAAACCCTCAGGTTGTGCCATAAACTCATCTTGACTTCTCAGGGTTAAATCTAGCAAAGACCTTATCTATGTACGTACTTTGCGAAAGACCTAGTAGCCTTCTAGATCTATCTCGGTAGATTTTTATACCGAGTATAAAAGCTACTTCTCTATGGTCTTTCATGGAGAACTTCTTCGACAACCATGACTTAACTGTCTAAAGAAAAGGAATATCATTTCCTATTAATAGTACATCATCGACGTATAATACAAGGAAAATGATCGCACTCCCACTAACCTTCTTATATACATAGGGCTCATTAGTGTTTGACACAAAACCAATTTCTCGAATTATCTCGTCAAACCTAATATTACAACTCATCGATGCTTTTTTATGTTCATAAAACTTTCATACCTTCGAGCCATCCTTGGATGTAAAACCCTCGGGTTGTTCCATAAACACATCCCTGTCCAAAATCTTGCTAAGGAATGCTATCTTCACATCCTTCTATCAAATCTCATAATCATAATGAGCAGCGATGGCAAGGAGTATCCTGATAGACTTCAGCATGGCTACAGGTGAAAAGCTCTCATTATAGTCAATGTCTTCTTTTGACTGTACCCTTTTGCAACCAGCCTTGATTCATAGGTAACTATTTTACCATCCATGTCAGTTTTCTTCTTTAAACCCACTTGCATCTTATGGGCCTAATCCCACTTGGAGGATTAATCAAGCTCTAAACTTGATTTTCATACATGGAATCCATCTCCGACCTCATGGCTGTAAGCCATTTGTCAAATTCTTAGCCTTCCATTGCTTCCTTGTAAGTCCTAGGCTCATAATCTTCCATAAGGAAGAGATGTTTATCATTAGAGATGAAAAACCCGTATCGCTCGGGAGCAATTGGAGCCCGACCTGACCTACATAATGTTGGTGTTATAATAAGCTATTCCATGCTTACACTATATTGTGTAACAAGTGTAGGTTTAATCAGTTGATTGTCTGTTTGATCATCTTGAGTGCTCAGCTCAAGATTTCTCCCACAAGCTTTCGCAAGTATATTTTCCTTCTCGAGGAATTGAGCATTTTTGTAAATAAGGACTTTTTGTTCATTGGGATCAAAGAAGGTATGCCTTGTAGTGTCCTTATGGTAAACTACAAATAGAAACTTGTCAAACTTAGCACCCAACTTATCTGAACTCGTCCTCTTTACATAAGCAAGACATTCCTAAACTCTTAGGTGAGAAAGAGCAGGTTTCTTACCATATAATAACTCATATTGAGTTTGATCAAGTGATTTAGAGGGCACTCTATTTAGAATATAAACTGTGCTCTCAAGTGCATAATCCTAAAAGGTTCTGCTAAGTTCTGCTTGTCTCATCATGGATCGAACCATATCAAGTAGGGTTCGATTCCTCCTTTCTAACACACCATTATGTTGGGGAGTATAAGGAGGTGTCTACAGTGATAAAAATATCATTATCCTTTAGATAAACATGAAACTCTTGGCATAAGTATTCACCTCCTCGATCAGATCAAAGGGTCTTGATACTTTTCCCAAGTTGTTTCTCCACTTCAGTTCTGAACTCTTTGAATTTCTCAAAACTTTCAGACTTATGCCTCATAAGGTACAAATAACCATATCGCGAGTAATCATCGATAAAGGTTATGAAGTAGATGAAACCCTCATATATCTTAACACTCATTGGACCATATAAATCGGAATGTATTATTTCCAAACTACTGGTGGCATGATGTCCCTATCCTTTGAAATATTTCTTAGTAATCTTCCCTTTTAAACAAGGTTCGCATGCACCATAGGATACCCTTTCCATTGGGCCTAAGTCTCCACATTTGTGTAACTTAGTTAAGCGAATCTCATTTGTATGGCCTAGACGAAAGTGCCACAAGTGTGAAGATTTCTTATTATCTAATCTTGATTTCTTAACAATGTTCATAGTTAGAATTTCAGTTTTAGTATCTCGAATATAAATGCCATCGATAAATATTCCTCAAGCATAACGAATATTATCATCTTGAATTTGACGTTTATAGTTAGAAAATAAATTTCAAATCATTCTATTGCTAAAAATGCAACAGAAATAATATTTTTGGTGATAGCAAGAATATAATAGCAATTGTTCAATATTAAAACTAGGACACTAGGCAAACGAAGGCTATATGTCCCTACAACTATTGTAGCAACCCGTGCACCATTTCCAACTCTTAGGTCCATTTACCTCTTTGCAAGCCTCCTACTGTTCCGCAATCCCTACACAGAATTACAGATATGAGTACCACAACTAGTATCTAATACCCAAGTAGACTCATAGGGAACTGTAGAGAAACTCTCTATCATGAACATACCTGAAGTAGATGACTCACTTGGCTTCTTCTTCATTTGTTTAGAAATTAGAGATTTCCAATCATGTTTCCAATGTCTGGGCCTTCCGCATACGAAACATGTTCCTTTGGGCTTCTCCTTTTTAATAACCACATTTTTACCTTCCTATTGATGGGTTTTAAACCTTTACCTTTTACGCAAGTTCTACTTTCCAAGGTAATGTTCCTCTAGCCCTTAGACCTTCTTCAAAACTTATAAGTTTCCCGATAAACTCAGATGTCTTGCTGGTCTTCCTTGACATAAGAAAATCTTTCACAAAGGGTGAATATTTATAAAACAAACTTTTTATCATAAGATGTATGTCATGGTTGGAATCTACGTTGATTCCTATCTGAGCCAATCTCCTTAAATACTGTAAGTATTCTATGCATCGCTAAGTGCCTAGGATCCCATCATCTCTCCTAGAGTTATAGAGAAATCTCAATATTTCGTTCCATTCAACTTTCATACCCTCATGAAGTCCTTTGAGATTAATCAGCATGGATTTTAGGTTCATGCTTTTCTTAAGCTTCAAACTCATGGTTTTGAGCATCACTAGTGACACCATGAAAGCATCCTTCTTATTCTTGAGATATTCTTCTTTCACTTGGATAGAAGCCACAGCATTAGGATTGACTGGTTTCGGATCATCTAAAACATAATCCATGTGGCTTTTCTCAACCTCCTTTCTAAGCGATTTAAACTAGTCATCAAAATTGATCCCTGTCAATTTATTATCAAGTATCGAATGGAGACTTATGTTCGGATTTATTGTTCAACCTAGTTATAAGATAGAATTTTTTAGACATTAGTATATGTACATGCATTTAATATAAGGTCTTTAATTAAACAAATAATGCCTACTATTTTCTCGACATTCAAATAGCCCCTTCTATTTAAAGTTGGGAAATTTGGTCGAACCAATTTTCCTTAGTAGCTGACATCCATAGCCAATCATCATGACCCCCACTATCGCAGGTCAAGCCACAATAAGATAACCATGGTTGGAACCCATCCATTTGCATCTCTTGCAATTGCTAATCCATTTGAGTTCTCTTTCTCGAGACGTGCGTACCCAATTGTACGACTCCTCAAATGTGTCTTCAATTTGCCATTGGCTCCAATAATATGGATGAATAACCCATTTTGGTTAAGGCTTTAACCCCATCTAGTCTCATGACCAAACACATATCAAGGGAAGGAATGTTGTTCATGTACTTACATCCGTTAATAAGGTTTGTATCACAACTTATGAAAGGAAGACTATATACCGCCTTAATATTGTTGTAGGGATATTATTGGTGTCACTGGTCTCATCCTAGTCTAGGTCTTATACGATGGATATGATTATGAAAATAAAAATTCCGGGTTATTTAGAATTATTAAATCTAAGGGAACATGCTCAAGACTGGTATATCATAATCATTCCATTAGGCCAAGACTCCACATAGCATGCAAAACAAACAAGGTTCATGTTTAAGTATTTGCACCTATGTCTATTAATTTAACAACTTAAACCATGTTCGTAAAACCATATGCGGAATCTAATTCCCATACTAGAAATTGACTAAATCATAAAAGTCCCTTGGGTACTTTTGAGTCTAATACCAATGGAGATTTTCAAATAGGAGAGCCCTCCCTTAAAGTGAATGAGAAGCCAAGTCTAATCCTTGCCAAAATAACCATGGGCCCTTTGATTATTTGTACCACATACAACTATGATTTAAATTTTTATTTCTTTGATTAAGTGAAGTACGAGACGACCCTCAATTAAAGCATTTACACATGTGGTAAAACATTTCTAATTTATATGATAATCACCTAGATTAAGTTTGAGCCAAACCTTAATCTAGTTATCAAATCATTTTCTATAATAGGAATTGAACACTAAGTCATGTATAGCATACTTTAATAAATTCATACAAAACAACATTTTAACACATTATTATCAATCATGTATAGCATAAGGTAGGCTCTGATACGATTACTAGTTAATCAAGACAGTAATTGAATATGCAAATGTTCCAAGGCAGAATTTCAAAACTTAGAATTAACCTAAGGATCTCCTAAGCATGCCATGATTGATACAATCTAGGTTAAAATGTTTCGTATATGATTTTAGGTTTATAAAGATTTATAAATGAAACCTAGCATCTAAGTTTAGAGCATTACCAATTGATGTGTCCTTTCTCTCTTTTGGTGACAGTGTTCCCTTAGAGTAATTCGGTAGAATTTCATTAGCACAAACTTCCAAACTAGGAAAGCCTCCATGATAGATCTACACAAATCTTCACTGACCAAAACCTCATCGAGGAAGAACCTATTAGTAAACAACAGCTGCTAGATCACTCGAAGACTAACCCAATAATAAACTAAGAAGGCTTACTCTAGAAGGAGCCTTTAAAAAAATTCTTTGTTTGTATGGAGAAACTCGTGGAAGATCTAGCACAACGAACCAAGAGAGAGATGTCAAACTCAGAGAGAAAAATTGAGCTAAAGTGTGTGTGTGTGTATGTGTAGAGAATAATAAGAGAAGAGGCCTATATATAGGGGAAAAGGGTGAGTGTTTGACTCACCCTCTAACACTAGGTGGAATGGGAATATTCCCATCCCACCTTAATGGGTTAACCACACGGGTCACTATGACTCGAGGGTTAACCCACACGCCTTTAGTAAGGTAAGCCCTTTGCGAGCTTACCTTGCTATCGCAAGCCCAAGATTAGGGCCTGAGCAAGCGCTACCATGGGCATCGCTTGTAGGGCGTTCTAGTAGCCCATGAGCTTTTTAGCTCAAGGGGAAGCCACGAGGGCCCCACTTCGAATAACCCGTGTTTGTTTGGGGCCCACTCGTAACGAGAAAAATTCCCTTGCTCCGCTTTGTGTAATTTTTCCTTTATTATCTCTGTATTCTCTTTAATTATTAATTCAGTCCAACCAATTAATAATTCTTCTAACGAATTTGAGAACTTATATTATTTGCATAGACCCAGTCAATAGGTTCTTTGCTTAGTCCGAAAAAGACCCAAAGTGTGTGACATCATAGGATCCCAAAGTATAGAGCCACTATACGTTAACCTAAACTTGACTTCCCATCAAGGAACCTTTACACTCAATGTTCTAGACTGATATGGAACCTGATAGCTCTAGACGATCAAATGGGCTTTCTAGAAAAGGTGTATGATTCCCCCGATATTTGGAACGTCACGTGCTTGTGACTTTATCCGGTTATGCAGTAGTAACTAATACAATACACTCCTTCCATTAGGTTAAGTACCTTACATATTATTGAGCTCAGATTAAGTTTTAGCTCATGTAATAGTCGTAGCTATCCTGGAATTAGACTTGTTCAAGAAGAACACCACTCGACCATTCTGTATCAAGATTGACTATAAACCTATTTTATCAATGTTATACTCTGATAAGTGGTTTATGATTGTGTCATTTCAACAAGGGGCCCTAATGTACATCTCCAACTATATCACTATATCATAAGCGATGGATCCTATCTTAACTACTCTGCTTACCAACATGTGATCATCACTATACTCGTAATCGCCCATGTCATCCTGATCGCCAGGGTATGAATAAGTATGACCCAAAGTATAGCAACTCCTACATAAGGTAACCAGTATCTCAGGTTTGAGAATACTTGTACTGATACTGCAACAAGACATGATACCAACACATAGATATAGTTATTTCCTAGTGTCTATCTTCTAGCAGTCTCCAATGTATTACTTGAATATATTCATGTGTTAACTCAAGGTACCACCTTCAGCTCGTGAGATCAGCTACTTGGATCTAATCCAAGGAGTAAGCCTACACATGCTAGTCTGTCCATTCTATTGATGTCCAGTCTCAATGAAACTATGACTAGGGATATTTAGACTATTCATAGTACATGTATGTTCAATTCTAACACCACATAGCCACCACTATTTCCTCGCACTTTTACACTATGAAGTAGTCATGGACTTTGTCTCCTCAATGCACATATACATATTTAATATTATACATATATGATACCAGTGAGATACATAGATAAACAAAAAGCACTAATGAGCAACAAAGATGCCTTAATTATTATTAGTAATAATCAAAACTGTTTGTACATTATAAGTAATAAAGATATATCACCCTAATTGCCTCTAGGGCATACATCATGTCTAGCACTATAGTCTCCTTCAGGTAACCTAAAAACAGACACCTGTCAAACTTAGCACCCAACTTATCTAAACTCATTCTTTTTATGTAAGCAGGACATCCCCAAACTCTCAAGTGAGAAAGAGCAATTTTCTTACCATACAATAACTCATGTGGAGTTTGATCAACTGATTTAGAGGGCACTCTGTTTAGAATATAAAATTGTGCTCTGATAAGTGTATAATTACACTTATTATCTTGATATTTTTAATCATAAAATTATATGGTTTAAAGTCATTTTATAATTCATATAAAAGATTACACGTGGTATGTAGTTGTTTTTTATGCAAGTGCACAATCTAGGTGAATCTTGGTAGTAAAATGATCAAAGGTGGAATTCTATGTAAAAAGAGTGAAAAAGGTGCAAAAAGATGTGTGGAACATAAGGAATTGGCTTATGATCGAAGTTGTCAAAGATTGGCAAAGTTGCAAAGAAGAATCATGAAGAAAAGCACATGTCACAATCGTGACACCCATTCGTTGTCGTGATTTGTCATTCTTCACAAACAGAAAGTTACCAACTATTGTTCATGATCATGACATGTATATCGCTCTCGTGACTTGTGACGGTTACGAATAACTATTCTCAACTTCCAACCTCCAAATAAAAATGATCAACCGCTATCAACTGTCAAATGAAAAGACACCTTTTGGAAGCAATCCAATCATGAAAAGGTGCCTATCCATTGATGATAAGGATGAAACTTTGCATCCAATCACATTGAAGTGATGCAACTCTTCGCCAATGGACAAGACTCTTTGTTTGGATAGAAGCAATCCTTTGCACTCTATAAATAGAGTCCCAAACCCAACCATTTTCATGCATATGTAGTGGGCAATGAATAGTAGCAGTGTATAAGGTGTATAGAGAGTGAAAGATATATATTTCACTAGTTCAAAGTGTTAGTGAGAAAAATGTATAAGTGATTAGATTCTTGTTTCGATCACTAGATTTCTCCACATATTCGAGCGATTGTTGTATAAGTGTAATTGCAAAGCATTTATCAATAAAAGTTTTTATTCTTTAACATTCATTTATTCGATATTCACAAAGAATAGCATCCTAGCGGAGGTTCTGTACAAGTCAAGACCGAATTCAAAGTAGACACTGGAATTGGGGGAATTGATGACTCCCATTAAAGAGTGGATACAGTTTGATCAACTTTAGCTTTCACTTGCATACCTTACAACTTTACTTTGTTTTCTACTTATATTTTTTATTTTGAAGTTTATGATATCTATGTGTCATAACGAGTATTTCGTTTTGCCTCATTTATATTAATCAAGTTATATGCTTTTGAGTTGACTATAAGAGTGATTTTGGGGTTAACAAGATTGTGTATAATCAGTAGATCTGTGATTATAAAGCTGTTTAGTGAGCCAACATTTTTGGAGTGGTAACTTGCTAAATATGGCTATGTGAGATCGACCTGTACTAAGCATTGTATTATTGTTATCCAGGTTCTTATAAGTGTCATAATTCGTTTACCCTAGATTTAGAAAAGTCATTTCACGTGTCGTTCTGTGGTAAATTATAGGATAATTGGGCATCTACAACAGAGTTTGTTGAAGTTATCTAAATAGCCCATATTTTACTCTACTATACTTGTTCTTAGGGAATATCTATATGATTTACATCTAATATGTTCATGCATCTGTTCACTATTCAAAACCCTTAACCTTAAAATCATTATATTTTATTTTGTCTCATAACTCTAGTTGGTCCTTAGAACTGAATTCCTTCCTTGTGGGATCGATATCTTTTAAAACTACATCGCAATTGTTTACTTGCAGTTATTATCATTTTTCTATTTGATAAGCAGTACTGACAACACCTGTTCATATTTAGAACTTTTATATTATCAGTAGAAAAGTGGTGAACAAGTTTTTGGTGTCATTACCGGGGATAAGCCTTTCGGAACGAGTATAGCCAAAATCTTGCAAACATGCTCTCAAGTGCATAAACACTAAAGGATCTACTGAGTTCTGCTTGGCTCATCATGGACTGAACCATATCGAGTAGGTTTCGATTCCTCCTTTCTGACACTCCATTGTTTTAGGGTGTATAAGGAGGTATCCATTGGGATAAAATACCATTATCCCTTAGATAATCCTAAAACTCATGGCTTAAGTATTCACCACCTCTATCACATCCTCTTGATACTTTTCCCAAGCTATTTATCTACTTTGGTTTTGAACTATTTAAAATTCTCAAAGCTCTCAGACTTGTGCCTCATAAGGTACAAATAACCATATCGCGAGTAATCGGTGATAAAGGTTATGAAGTAGACAAAATCCTCATGTGTCTTAATGCTCATTAGACCACATACATCAGAATGTATTATTTCAAAAGTATTAGTGACACGCTAACACTTTCCTTTAAAAGGTTTCTTAGTCATCTTCCCCCTTAAACAAGGTTCGCACACACCACAAGATTCCCATTCCATTGGGCTAAAGTCTCTAAATTTTTGTAACTTAGTTAAGCGAGTCTCATTTATTTTCTGAAATGACAATGCCATAAGTATGAGGATTTCTCATTATCCAATCTTAATTTCTTAACAATGTTCATATTTAGAATTTTAGTTTTAGTATCTAGAAAGTAAAGGCCATCCACAGATATTCCACAAGCAGAAAGAACATTATCACGTTGAATTCGACATTTATTATTAGAAAATAAAATTTCAAATCCCTTTGTTGCTAAACACGTAGCAGAATTAATATTCTTAGTGATAATAGGAATATAATTGCAATTGTTCAAAACTAAAACTAGGCCATTAGGCAAACGAAGGCTATATGTCCCTACAGCTATTGTAGTAACCCATGCTCCATTTCAAACTCTTAGGTCCATATCCTTTTTTGCAAACCCCTACTATTCCGCAATCCCTACATAGAAGTACAAATATGAGTACCACAACCAGTATCTAATACCCAAGTAGACTCATAGGAAATTGTAGAGAAACTCTCTAGTATGAACATACCTCTAGTTATTCGAGCTATAACTATCATCATTTAATGAGCTTGTTTGAAGAGAAACATTTCCCATCTTCAATTCTAACTTCCTCATGAGCTTTCTTTTGACTTTTAAACCATTCATTTTCTTCAACTTAAGGTCCTTAGCATTTGCTTGCTCTTTGAGTTTATTTCTAAATTCAATATCATAAATCTCGAGCAGTCCATAAGTTTGGTCAAGGTACAGTTGGGAGAACACTCCTTGAGCGTCTTCTTGAAAGAATCATATTTATTGGGTAATATCCTCAATACCATTACCCTCAAAGACTGCTCATTGTACTCAACTCCCAACTTTCTCAATTTCTGTAAGTTATCATAAATGTTTATAACCAACTCCACTGTTGAGGTGTCTCTCTGCAATCTATTGTGGAGTAGTTCATCTTATAAACTTTCCACTGATTTGACACGATGAATCATGGTTGTGAGATCCAACCCTTTGTACACTAGTGCATACTTTGGGAGCATGTGGTCTAACATGAGTTTTGCGACAAACTCACAGTTTCCCTTGTGCTCCTCATAATCATTCATCTCACATACTAAAGCATTCTTACCGAGATGTTTGGGACTAGGACCAGTCAAAACATGATCCAGGTTGTAGTTCTGAAGAACTCCTCTAATAATCTCAAACCACTCATTGAAGTAATAAACTTCATATTTTATGTCAATAAGAGGACATATGTCAATGTCAGTATTTTTGTTAGTGCTCATATTCAACCTAGATATAAGATAGAATTTGTTTAGACATTAGTAAATGTACATGCATTTAATATAAAGTCTTTAATTAAACACATAATGCCTACTATTTTCTCGACATTCAAATAGCCCCTTCTATTTAATGTTGGGAAATTTGGTCGAACCAATTTTCCTTAGTACGTAGCATCCATAGCCAATCATCATGACCCCCACAACCGCAGCTCATGCCACAATAAGATAACCATGGTTGGAACCCGTCCATTTTCATCTCATGCAATTATTAATCCATTTGAGTTCTCTTTCTTGAGACGTTCGTACCCAATTATACGACTCCTAAAATATGTCACCAATCTGGCATTAGCTCTAATAATATTGATAACTAATCTATATTGGTTAAGGCATTAACCAAATCTAGTCTCTTGACCAAACACATGTTAAGGGAAGGAATGTTGTACATGTGCTTACATCCATTAATAAGGTTCATATAACAACTTATGACGAGAAGACTATATACTGCCTTAATATTGTTGTGGTGATTTTATTGGTACCACTGGTCTCACCCTAGTCTAGGTTTTATAAGATGGATATGATTATGAAAATAATAATTCTGGGCTATTTGGAATTATTAATTTTAATGGAACATGCTCGGGATTGGTATATCATAATCATTCTATTATGCCAAGACTTCACATAGCATGCAAAACAAATAAAGTCCATGTTTAAGTCATTGTACCTATGTCTATAAGTTTTAATTTAACAACTTAAACCACAATTGTAAAACCATATACGAAATCAAATTCCCATACTAGAAATCGACTAATTCATAAAAGTCCCTTGGGTATTTTTTAATCTAATACCACAGGCACTTCGCTTCGTTGTACCACGTACAACTATTACTTAAAGATTTCGTTCTTTAATTGAGTGAAGTACATGATGACCCTCAATCAAAGCATTTACACATGTGGTAATACATTGCTAATTTATATGATAATCAACTAGACTAAGTTTGAGCAAAACCTTAATCTAGTTATCACATCATTTTCTATAACCAGAATTGAAACCTAAGTCATGCATAGTATACTTTAATCAATTCATAGAAAATATCATTTTAACATATTATAATCAATCATGCATAGCATAAGGTAGGCTCAGATACCATTGCTGGTTAATCAAGATAGTAATTGAACATGCAAACATTGCAAGGTGGAATTTCAAAACTTAAAATTGACCTAAGGATCCCCTAAGTATGCCATGATTGATATAATCTTAGATAAAAGGTTCAATAGATGCTTATAGGTTCATAAAACTCATAACAGAAACCTAGCATCTAAGTTTAGAACATTATCAGTTGATTTGTGCTTCTCTTTCTTTTGGATCCAACGTTCCCTTAGAGTAATTTGGCAAAACTTCATAGCATGAGCCTCCAAACTAGGATAGCCTCTACAATTGATCCGCATAGATCTTCACCGACCAAAACCTCATTAACCTTTTAGTAGACAGGAGCTGCTAGACCGCTCGAACACAAACTCGAAAATATAAACTAAGAAGGCTCATTTTAATTAAAAAGAGCCTTCAAAAGAATTCTTCATTGTTTAAAGAAACTCGTGAAGGATCTCGCACAACGAAGAAAGAAAGAGCTATCGAACTCAAAGAGAAAGGATGAGCTAAAGTTTTGAATATATATAGGGAAAAGGGGGAGTGTTTGACTCCCCATCAAACACAAAGTGGGATGGACATATTCCCATCCCACTTAGCGGGTTAGCCGCGCGGTTCACTTGGATCTGTGGGCTAACCCGCGGATCCACTTCACAAGGTAAGCCCTCTTGTGCCGCAAGCCCATGCTTGTAGACTTGCCCCATGCACCACGCCAATGGACTTGCTCGGCAAGCCCATGGAAGCGCTACCATGTGCAATGCTAGTGAGCTTGCAGCCCGCTAGCACCCGCAAGCTTACCCCACAAAATAGTGGTCCACGAGCATTTCAGCTCACAGGGCAGCCGTGCAGGCCCAACTTTAAGCATCCCATGTTCATTTGCGGCCAACTCGTAACGGGAAAAATTCCCTTGCTTCTCTCCGTATTATTTTTCCTATTTTCTCTTTATTCTCTTTGATTATTAATTTGGTCCAACCAATTAATAATTCTTCTAACAAATTTGATAAACAGATATTCTCTACATAGACACACTCTATAAGTTCTTTACTTAGTCTGATAAAGATCCAAAGTTTGTGACTTCATAGGATCCCAAAGTATTGAGTCACTAGAGGTTAACCTAAACTTAGCTTCCCATCTAGGAACCTTTAGGCTCAGTGTTCAAGATCGATATGGAACTCGATAGCTCTAGACGATCAAATGGGCTTTCTAGCAAAGGCTTATAATCTCTTGATACTTGGAACATCACGTACTTGTGACTTAATCCGGTTCTACAGTACTAACCAATACAATACACTCCTTCCATCAAGTTAAGTACGATCCAATTTATTGATCTTGGATAAAGTGTTAGCTCATGTAATAGTCATAGCTATCCTAGAATTAGACTTGTTCACAAAGAATTGCAATAGGCCATAATCTATCAAGATTGACTAGAAACCATTTTTATCAATCTTATACTCTGATCAGAGGTTTATGAGTAAGTTACTTCAACAACGGGCGCTAAGGTACATCTACCACTATATCACTATATCAGGAGCAATGGATCCCATCTTGACTACTTAGCTTACCAACATTTGATCATCACTATACCCGTAATCACCCGTGTCATCCTGGTTGCCAGGGTATGAATAAGTATGACCCAAAGTTTAGCAACTCATATACAAGGTAACCAATATCTCAAGTTTGAGGATACTTGTAATGCTACAACAATAAAACATGACACCAACACATGGATGTAATTATTTTTTAGTGTCTATCTTATGGCGGTCTCCAATGTATTACCCGAATACATTCATGTGTTAACTCAAGGTACCACCTTCAGCTCATGGGATTGGCTGCTTGGATCTAATCCAAGGAGTAAGCCTACACATGCTAGTCTGTCCATCCATTGATGTCTTATCTCAATGAAACTATGACTAGGGCTATTTAGACTATTCATAGTAAAACATATGTGCAGTTCTCACACCACATAGCTCCCACTATGTCCTTGCACTTTTACACTATGAAGTAGTCACGGACTTTGTCTCATCAATGTGCATATACATATTTAATATTATACATATATGATACTAGAGAGATACATGAATTAATTAAAAGCATTGATAAGCAACAAAAATCCCTTAATTATTATTAATAATAATTCGAAATTGTTTGTACATTATGGCTAATAAAGATATATCACCCTAATTGCCTCTAGGGTATACATAATGTCTAAAACAAATAAGTTAAGGGCATTACCGGTTGATGTGTGCCTTCTTTTGGTGTCGTGCTCCCTTAGAATGATACTTTAGTAGCACTAGCCTCCAATCTAGGACAACCTCTATGATTGATCCACACGGAATATATTAAAACCTCCGTTGAGGAAGAATCCATTAGTAGACAACAGCTACTAGACCACTTGAAGACCAACCCAAAAATATTAACTAAGAAGGCTCACTTCAAAATAGAAAGAGCCTTCTAAAGAATTCTTACAAAATTGGGGAAACTCGTGGAGGATCTCACAAAAATCTCGTGAAGGAAAGATGTCAAACTCAAAAAGAAAGGCTGAGCTGAAGTGAATTGAAAGGAGAAGGGAGTAGCTATTTATAGAGATAAGGGCCCTTTTTTCCAATGTGGATAGGGAAAACCCTATCCCACAATTGGGTCAACCACGCGGATCCCGCAAGCCCAACTTGTGGGTTGCTAGTGGGCTTGCTGCTTGCTAGCTCTTTGGCCTAGTGCCAACACACTTTAGTGACTTGCAAGCAATTATGCTCGAGGGGCAGCCGCGTAGGCCCCACCCTCGAACAACCAGTGTTCACGGTGCCCACTCGCCATGAGAAAAATTCCCTGGCTTCGCTCCTTGCAATTTTTCCCAAAATTCTCCTCTAATTCTTTTAATTATTAACTTAGTCCAACTAATTAATAATTCATCTAAAGATTTTGACATCCCTAATATTCTCGGCACTCACCCAATCTATAGTCTGTTTACTTAGTTCAGTAAAGACTTAAAGTATGTGACCTCAAAGAATACCGAAGTATATAACCGCTAGAGGTTAACTTAAACTTGGCTTCCCATCTAGGAACCTTAAGGCTTAATGTTCCAGAAAGATATGGAACCCGATAACTCTAGATGATCAAATGGGATTTCTAACAAAGGAGTATGATCCCCCGATACTTGGTACATCATGATTTTGTAACTTAATCCGGTTCTGCAATAGTAACCAATACAATTCACTGCTTCAATTAGGTTAAGTACCATCCATTTTATTGAGTTCAAATTAAGTGTCAGCTCATGTAATAGTCGTAGCTATTCAGGAATTAAACTTGTTCACGAAGAACACCACTCACCATAATGTATCAAGATTGACTAGAAACCCATTCTATCAATCTTATACTCTGATCAAAGGTTTATGAGTGTGTGTCTTCAATAAGAGACCTTAAGGTACATCTCTCATTATATCACTGTATCAAGAGCGATGGATCCCATCTTGACTACTCGGCTTACCAACATGTGATCATCATTATACCCGTAATCACCTATATCATCTTGATCGCTAAGGTATGAATACGTATGACATGACACCAACACATGTATATAGTTATTTCCAAGTATCTATCTTATGGCTGTCTCCAATGTACTACCTAAACACATTTATGTGTTAACTCAAGGTACCACATTTAGCTCCTGAGATCGGCTGCTTGGATATAATCCAAGGAGTAAGCCTACAAATGTTAGTCTGTTCGCTTCATTGATGTCCAATCTTAATGAAACTATGATTAGGGATATTTAGATTATTCATAGTAACATGTATGTGTTGTTCTCACACCACATAGCTCCCACTATGTCCTTTGTTCACCACTTTTTTACTGATAAGTTTAATAACTTTTTCACAAAGATTTTGGCTATATATTAATGGTGTCGAAAATTTGTTCACATAAAGTATAGGTGTTGTCAATACCACTTATCAAGATAGAAAAATGATGATAATTGTAAGTATACAATTGCAATGTAGTTTTAAAAGATATCGATCCTACAGGGAAGGAGCAACTTTAAAGATCAATAAGGAAAATGGAATGAAGAAAATAAAATAAAATAATTTGAAGTTTTGGATAGGAAGATTAGAATGAAGAATGGATAGATATATGTATGGAAGATTAGAGATTCTAATATATAGATTTTCCTACGAAATAAGTAGAGCAAAGAAAACATGCAAGTTCAACAACGTTATTACGTTCACTAAACTAATCTAACATAATCGGTTCTAGACATTCAGATGTTCAATCATTCACTGCAGAGCAACACATGAAATGACTTTTCTAAATCTAGCACAAATGAAGCAAGACAATTATATAAACCTTGACAAAAATATTACAATGCTTAGTAAAGGTCGCTCACACATAGCCACATTTAGCAAGTTACCATTCCAAAAATGTTCGCTCACTAAACAGCTTTAAAATCATAGATCCAGTGATTATACACAATCTCATTAACCCCGAAATTACTCTTAAAGTTAACTCCAAAGCATATAACTTGATTAATATAAAAGACTTAACATGAAGTACGCATTATGATACACAGACATATCACAAACTTTGAAATAGAAAGTATAAGTAGAAAAGTGAAAGCTAAAGTTGATCAAACCATATCCAGTCTTTAATGGGAGTCGTCAATTCCCGCAATTCCTGCGTCTGCTTTGAATTCGGTCTTGACCCATACAGAACCTCTGCTAGGATGCTATTCTTTGTGAATATTGAGCAAACGAATTTTGAAGAACAAAAACTTTTATTGATAAGTAATTTGCAAGTTGTTGGCTACTTTTCTACTGATAAGTTCAATAATTTGTTCGCAAGATTTGGCTATATATTAATGGTGCCAAAAACTTGTTCATGTAAAGTATAGGTGTTCTCAGTACCTCTTATTAAATAGAAAAATAATGATAACTGCAAGTATATAGTTGCGATGTAGTTTTAAAAGATATCGAACCCACAGGGATGGAACTAAGTCGAAAGATTAATAAGGGAGATAGAATAAAGAAAATAAAATAGATTTGATATTACAGGAGGGTTAGAATGAAGAATGAGTAAATATAGATATGAAACATTAGAGAATCTAAATGTATTGATTTTTCCTACGAAATAAGGATAGCATAGAAAACATGCAAGTTCAACAAAGATGTTACGATTCACTAAACTAATCTAACAGACTTGGTTCAAAATATCCAGATGTTCAATTATTTGCTGTAGAGCAACACATGAAATAACTTTTCTAAACCTAGTGCAAACAAATTAAGACAATTATATAAACCTGGACAACGTCAATACTATGCTTAGTACGGGTAGTTCTCACATAGCCACATTTAGCAAGTTACCATTCCAAAAATGTTGGCCCACTAAACAGCGTTATATCACAGATCCAGTGATTATACACGATATTGTTAACCCCAAAACTACTCTTAAAATTAACTCCAACGCATATAACTTGATTAATATAAAAGACTTAACACAAAATACGCATTATGACACATAGATATATCATAAACTTCGAAATAGAAAGTGAAGTAGAAAGAAAAGAAAAGTTGTAAGGTATGCAAGTGAAAGCTAAAGTTTATCAAACCGTATCCACTCTTTAATGGGAGTCATCAATTCCCACAATTCCTACGTCTGCTTTGAATTTGGTCTCGGATGCTATTCTTTGTGAATATCGAACAAACGAATATTGAAGAATGAAAACTTTTATTGATAAGTGATTTACAAGTATGATTATACAACAATCGCTCGAGACTATAGAGAAATCTAGTGATCAAAATAAGGATTCGAATCACTTAAAAATTTTCTTGCTAACACTTATGAACATAGCGAATTCTCTATCTATACACACACTATATCTCAGTCATGCACTCTAATTTTTTCCCTCTGCTTGATTACACGAAATTGTAAGGTTTGGAGCCCTATTTATAGAGTTTGAAGGGTTACGTCTATCCATACGAAGAGTCATGTCCATTGGTGAATGATTGCATCACTTCATTGTGATTGGTTGAGAAGCTTCAATCTAGTCCACAATGGATAGGCACCTTTTCATGATTGGTTAATTTCTAATAGGTGTCTATTCGTTGGTAGTTGATGGCGGTTGATCGTCCTTATTTGGCAGTTGGTAGTTAAGAAGATTAAACCAGAAAACCATCCAAGTCGCGACCGTGATATACAAGTCACGACCATGAATCTTTGATTGGCAGATTTCTATTTTAAAGAAGAACAAGTCACGACTTCGAATGATTGTCACGACCGTGAATTGCATTTTTCTTCAGAATTCTCCTTCTAACCTCACCGATCTTTGACAGCTTCGATCCTAAGCCAAATCTTTATGTTCCACGCATCTTTTTGCGCCTTATTCACTATTTTTTCATAGAATTCCACTTTAGATCATTTTACTCCCAAGATTTACCTAGTATCTGCATTTGCATAAAAAACAACGACATA
>CATIWQ010674310.1:0-10396 GCA_949673415.1 Euphorbia schlechtendalii
TTCAACATAAAATAGAGAAATTAGTAGTTAGGGGAGCAAGGATAGTTTGACTAGTGTTTTATTGAAGAAGATTTTGGTGGAACATGATGTAGTATATGAGTTTAGGTTTGTATGTGTTACAGAGATTGTGAGAGAGCAGCCACAAGTGGGGCATTGAGCACAATTACCTTTTACCCGGTTGGAAACGTGTATGGTAAAGTGTTCTGCAATGAGTTTGGAAAATATTGCAGTTGAGCTAGAGTATGTGTTGCTCAATTGTGTCTTTCCCCGGCTTGATGTGTTCTTTCATTTGCATTCAGTTAGGCTCAATGAGAATGACATCTAGTTGCTGTGGTTAATCTTGTGCCCTAAATGTATGCAGTTTGTATCACGAATTCCTATGGTATAAAGGTGGCATTTTTTGGGATGTCATCCTCGCCTGTGGCTCGGTCTGTCAAAGATGTATCAGAAGCTGGAGTGTTCCCCGGCATTGAGATGGCTGTCTCTGCTGCTACTGTCTGTTTACATCATACAAGTTGGCTTGGTGGTGTGACTGACCATTGAACTGCTGTATTTAGACCTGGCGACACCAATCTTATTGCTGCCGGAGGGAACCATCTTGCCTCTAATATTCAAATCAATAAGCCACTTTGCCTGCTTTGTGCTGATTGTGTTTATTTAATCATCTTTTACACTAATATGAGGGCCACCTGCTGTAACTTTATATTTCCCTTTTTTTCTCATCAAGAAATTCCCTTTTTATCACCCTATAAGAATGTTGTGTGCAAGTTATAAAGTGATCATTTTTATTTCAGCTCAGAATGAAATGAGTTGATTCTGTGGGCTAGGCCTTATTTAACCAAATCCAGAACCATGTTTATAGCTTATCCCACTAATACATTACAAACTATCTTGATGAGTTGTATCCTTCTCATCATTGACCCATTTCTAGATGTCCAAGCAGGGTGGATAAGTTAGTTCAAGTTTCCGTAAAACCATATAAAATCATTTTTGAGTTTTAATCTAACCCCAGCTCCCCGAGTCCCCTCTGATTTGTGATGCAACTGATGATCTCAGGTGTACAAATACGACACACTATAGAAACTACAGAGTCACATTATGTATTTTACTGCATGATGTGCATTCTGTTATTGTTTTTAGTAGAATAAAGTGCAATTCTTGATCATTCTTAAATGAAATTTCCATCTTTGGTAGTTTGAAGATTTCTGCTTGAATATTTTATCTGAAGTCTGAACTTGGCTTTATCAGATTAGGGGAGGTGAGATTCCAGATGAAACGATGCTCTTTTGTTCACGAGGTATGCTTATTGACTTCACTCCAATTCTTGCGTTCATGTGAAATAGATCATGAACTGACAAAATGCAGTGCCTTGGGACATCATAAGATCAATGTTGTGATGGGTTCACTTTGAGGGGCAAATGGGTTTTCTTAACTAAAAGTAGTTGGCACTCATGATAGCAAAAGTTTTAAGTGTAATATTTCTGTACAGTGCCTTGGAGTTGCTATCGACTTGCATATTGGCGAACCTTTGCTTCATAGAAGTGTAGATGGCTGCTTACTTCAATGCGAGACAGACCCTCTAGACTTCCTTTCCTGCCCAATTGTGAGTACAGCTGAGATTATCTCATCAGTCAAAACAAATGGCAACAGTGTTACTGTTTTGCAAACTCGTACTATTCTCACAAATGGGGACTTGGCTTATTTATTCTCAATCTAATGTCTATTTCTTGTTTGATGTACAACATACATGATCATGTTTCAGTTTTCATGCTATGTTGTAACCTAAGAAACAAAGCGTATTCTTAAGCTTTTGTTGTATTTGTTCTTATTTTAAATGCTTCAGTGCACCAAAAATGCAAGATCAATCAAACAGTGAAAATGGTTAATCATTTTTCAGCCTCAAAGGCATTAAGGCAGCACAATAGCAGTTGATTACAGTTTATACTCGCAACAAACAAAGCTCTCTACTTCACAGACATAAGCGTCCTTTTCAATTCATCATTTTTGTATCTCAAGATTCTTAACCACAAAAGATGGTCACTGTTTTGTTATCCATGCAACAATCAAAACTAGTCCAGACTGTTTGTTTAAAATATTTCATGAAGCTAACATTGTACCATATACAGCTAATTAATTTTCTTGGTGCGCATTGAGAGAAAACGACACAAACCGCTGCTGAGCTGCGACAATGCAGCTGATACCCGCAGCAAGCTGATCATTGATTGCACAACAGGAGATCTGTAAATTGTAAAATATTAGAAGATGGAAAGAATATCAAGTCGAGCATAAAGCTTTAACCAAAACAAATTCAATATCCATGGTTGGTTTTTACGGATTACGGAAAAATCTTCAAAGATAAGCGGCTAGATATCACAGAACAATACTGTAGAGACATACCACTTTTGGGTTTGAGATTCATACTGTTAAGAGAAATTTAACGAAATATGGCTATTTTTAATCAATATAGCATAAATCCAACAAGTAATGTGACTTCAGAGTTTAAATTGAAATGTAAAATGCACAGACCCAAATTCGAACAGTGTACATATAGCATACTTGATACAAACTTGGGAACTCTTCAATGTTGCTCCACCAAATCATCAGCAGAGTAGTAATCGGCAATGAGTCTACAAACGTATGCTGGATTATATCCTCCACTGTTAAAAAATGGTTATTAGTATCACTGTAAAACACAATTAGAAATGATTGAGTTTTTTTAAGAACCAATCAAACATGGTACGCATTGAATTGCCAAATGGACATGTTTTGTACATCAAATCAGAAAACAATGAGTGAATCTCTCCACTCCTCAAAGTGAAGTTAAACTTACATATCAGTAATGAACAAACTAACGAGCTTGGGAGGGACATAGTCAAACGTTGGATTGACAACATGAAGAAGAGGTGAAGTAGTGCCTACTCCAAAATCCAATAACTCGGATGGGGATCTCAATTGATTTAGCAGACCCTCAGGATTGTGCGGGTACAACGGGCACAACTGCCATGTAGGAAAATAGCTGATGTCAGAAGTCAAACAACGAGCTAATTCCATCCATCCTCAATTTTAGTATCAGATTATCACCCTACCAAAGGAAGCCTCGTCGAATTAATTCCCAAGGTTAAAAAGTACAAAAATGTGGTTTCAAATTTGACTACACTCATCTCCATTAAAATAAAGACACATATGCCAAGTAAACTAAAGCAAATCTAAGTACTAGTCAGATACTTTGCTAGCGCATCGGCATGTAACTTTTCAAATGCAACCTCCACCACCCTTACACAAAGTCAGGCATCTGTAGCCTCAGCATGAGCTGCATTGTTGGCATTGTCATGCCTAGTACATAAGCACATAACAAAAAGCGATGAAGAGATAGCATCATTCTTCCAAAGGATCAATAACATAGAAAGAGAACTTTATTATGCAAAAACACACTTATTTACCCATCCAACCAACCAACATCAATAGCATCAATCGACTTGGTGAAATATGTTTGCATGCTCACTCCCAAACACCCAGTGCTAGCTGTTACAAAGTAGTACCTTATGACTTCCAGCAAGCACAACAAAAGGGACGGAATGCTTTTGAGCAGCAAGTGCAACCATATTCATCCCAACAGGCGTGATCACACCTCCATTAGCCATCACTGAATGACCTCCAACTATAACCTTCATATACAAGTTTCAAATGAGAAGCAGTCCACATATATACCTTTTGCAGGAAATGTATGGAATTCTCTTTTACCATATTCACTTGAGAAATTGTAGAAAAAACTGCAGAATCAGTAATCAAAGTGGTCTGCAAGCCTCTTTCAACCAATTTTTTAGCAAGAAGATGCCCTTGATACCTACAGGATACCAACTAGTGATGAGAATCTAATAACAAAAAGAATTCCATGAATTGCACCACTATAAAATAGACAATCTCAATTACGAACAAAGATCAATCCATTGGAACAAACCTAGGCGCACCCTCAGCAACAAATACTCAGAATAATCGTTTCTTCTCCTTTGCAGCACATAGAAATTCCAAAACTGTTCTTGAACTGCCTAAAGTTAGGATTACCTCACTGATTACATACATTAGTAGTTAGATCAGTCAAACAAGGAAGGATAAAGATGCACAAATAATGCAGAACAAAATGAAAAAAAAAAGATTTGCAGTATCCAATGTGATATGGATCTGTATTAGACACTTGGTTAAACAAGAACAGAACTGTACATTCTAAGACCATCTTAGAGAACTGGGAGGTTTCTTCACACAGGCAAATATAAAAACTGTATGAATGAGTACAATATGGAAGTACTTGAAAGGGAACTAATTACTTGTGATGGATATGTTCCACTGCTTGCTCGGCGATCTGTTGATGACAAGTATCAATATCTTGTATAAGCTCATTAACTGTTTTGGTGACATCGAGTTTCAGCTTCCAACTTCTAAAACTTTTATCTGCAGCTGATTACAGCAAAAAAATATTTAGATATCACAAAAGCATGAGGCCCGAAAATGGATCATAACAAAAGCATCCAGTAATGTTGCAAGAATTGTCACAATCAACAAAAATCAGAATGAGCCAGTTTTCCTTGTGATAACGGTTCCACCACCTCAGATTCCAAAAAAACTAAAATTGGAGTAGGAAGAAACAACATAGCTTACATACCTTTGCTTTTTCCTTCAGAATCACTATTTGATAATGAAGTGCGAGGAAGAGCTGTTGAGTCAGGCATGCCCTCCAATGATGTTAGTATAGAAGGAAGGCGCAGCGTGCTTCTTGCCGCAGCAGCAGATAAAACCGGGTGATCATCGCGGTTACCAGCATCATCAATTACAGCTGATATGTTCAATCCTGCAACAACATCTGTCGCAAGCGACAGGTCCTCCTCCCTAATAATGTGCAAAACACGCCTTACTATGTTACCCACAGCCAGCTCTGCACTTCGTTGATACAATGAAGAGATCAATAGAAAACTTGCAAACATGATTCAGACATGAAAAACAAAAACTTCTGAATAATAAATTATTCCCGATTCCTGAAGTGAAAAATGGTCTCATACAAGTTTGAGCCACATCAAACTTTATTGACTGACAACAAGTCAACTATCATTTTTATATACATATTTTTTTCATTTTATCCTATCTTCTTCGTAATCCAAATTTGAGATGAATTACGTACAGCTGAAAAACAGAATGTTGAGATGAATGTGTCAATGACAATGTAGCTAAAATGACTGGATAGCTGAATGTGAATTTGTCTTCTTAGAGAGTTTCACACTATGAAAACAAAGAAGTTGGTTTAACATCAAGTTGTAATTTACAAGTCCTGTCAGAAAAGATGATGACAGAACTATAAGGCTAAACTCTCAAATCCTATCTGTCACTTAATTACTTTACTAGCTCAGCTAAAAACCAAAGAACTAATCAGAAACCAGTACATTTAAATTTCGAACAAATAGGACGAATATAGCATTTCGACACTAATCAACTAAAAGTCATACATACCAACAGGATTTGCAGCAATTAGCTGCTCTCCAACACCTTTGTCGGTATCAATCAAAGCTCCAGCCTGATTGGTATACCGTACTCGCTGCTGAGAAATTACGGACCTTAACAGCTCAGCTGGCCGTGGCTTGTGAACCCTCAATTTCACTGCTACGACTAACAAAATTAGCGTAAAATATTTAGCTGAGAAACAAAAAAAAAAAAAGCTTTATTAGAAAAGGAGTTCACCGCTTCTTAAGCTTTTTTAGAAATTTATTAATGAGAGCTTGCACGTCCGGCATGATATCTCAAAGTTTCCCCCGAAACAACGACTCTCAATGTACAATCACTACTCTCACGCTTAGCTGCTAAAAGAGACAGAAAGAAAGGAAAAATCAAGTTGCAAGCAAAGTTACTACTTTAATCAATATGTCTAAGAAAAATTCTCTAGTTTTGTCGCCCTCCAAACAGGGTAGAGAATGACAAGAAAAAAATAACAGACGGAGGGGAGGCAGAGCTTTGCTGAAAATAGAAGACTGAAACTTTGAGGGTTTTGGGCTTTATAGGTTTTTACCTGGATTAAATGTTATCAAGTCCCTCAACTTTCACAATAGTTTTTCCTTGCCACAAAAATATGTCAAACGCACAAGGAAAAAAAGTTGACATTCTATATGTCTTAACAAATATTAAAATTGAAATTTCATTTAGATTTTAACTATTAAGTTTTTTTTGTTATTTATTCTTTTTATATGTGATCGTATAAGAAATTAAATGTAATATAAAAATTGTTGAAAAGAAAAATAGGAATATCTTACGAAAGTTTATCAATCAATTAATGCTGCTTTCTCGGTTCCACATTGAATAGTTGTTCCAATGTTTGTTTGAATTGTGTCTAATAGTCAATTTTAAATGAGAACGAATGCTAAATTTAAATAAAAATAAAATTGGACATTAATGATAAGTTAGAGATAACTGTTACTATTTGTGTACTGTACATAAGTTGCTGTTGTTCCAAAAACTTGTTACATGTTAACTATGATCTTATTCATGTTACATACTTAAATTTACATTTCATTAGCATTTTTTTTTTCTTTTTCATTATGCTTAGTTCTATCTTTTTTCATGTTTCTTTCATTTTCCTAATCTTTTTATATTTAACTTAATGTTGGAATATAGTATATAGTAAACTACAGATGAGAAAAATGGCAAACCTAATATGTGATAAAATATCATAAACTTGATAGCTGAATGTGTTAAATGTAAATCATGCAATTATTATTTACAACTTTTAGTGCATGCTCATGGCATGCTTTATTTCTGTCATCCAAACATTATTTGACTATGTAAATATAATTGTACATTTATAGTATGAATATTCTATTTTATAACCAACAATTAGATCATATATTATTAATACAATTATATCCTATTTGTCAGTTTTTTTTATTCGAATCGGTTTCACCCATTTGTAACTCATACCGTTATTTTAATCAACCGGATTGGTATTAGTGACGGTGTACAATTTTATTAGTTTTCGACTTTTAATTTTTGTTATGTAGCAACAATCTCAAGACGTACGTTGTAATATTGGAGTTTAATATCATTTTTTTTATAATTAAAATACATTGAAACAAAAGAGTTTAATATTGATCTCAATTTGTTTGACATTAAATTACATTTTACAAATTTTATAGTATCAATTAATGTCAAATAACTAGTGTTAATATAAAATTACTGTTTTGTATAATTAAAATGTAATTCCGAAAATTCTTTACATGAAAATTTTAAAAAGTTCCCATCATATTTTTTTAAAAAAGGAAAGAAATTATAAAGACAATTGGCTTTTGATTGGTAGCAAAAGAAAAAGGCCGAAATTTTTTTCAAACAAGCCTACAATGAACCAATTAGATATAATTGACGAGGTAGTCCGAATACTGTGAAGTACTTTAAAAAAACAAGCCTATAATGGGACCCTCAAATTCAACTGCTTAATTTTTTTTGTTTTGTACTTTCTCGAGAAATTTATCTCTCCTATTCTGCCATTTGCCACCGTTCTCCTCTCTCTCTCTCTCTTCATATTAATAACTTTAATTTGAAATTCTTCCGCTCTGCCCTCTCTGTTGTTTCTCTATCTGTATTTATGCGCATTTCTTCATGTTTGTTGTCATTTATTGCATTGCCAGTTAATGTACGGATTCGCCGTTGCACTCTCTATCCGTCTCTCTTTGCAATTGCTGTGATTTCCCCTTTCAATGTCTTCTTCAGTGACTTCTGTGTTCTTTAAAGGTGTACTCTTTCGTTCATTACCTTTTTGCGTGCTTGTAATTTGCAACCCAAGCATTCTTTTTTCTTATTTTGTGATTTCACTTTTGGAATATTCTAGATCTATTCAAGATTTGGTGTTGATTTGCATGTGGGTTTTTTTAAGGGTTGTGTTTTATCCTCTTCCCTGGAAAGTCCGGACCTTTGAACTTATGTCGTTAATGGGTCGATCGAGTTTTTAATATAATTTGAACAGTCAGAACAGTGGCTTTTTTCATCTTTTTTTAGGAGAATCCTTTTTGTTTAGTTTGACTATTTAAACTGGTTTTATACTTGATCCTTTCTATTGCTCATATTAGGAACTAATTGCTTTCTGAAGTTCACATTTATTGTTGTGAAAAAGAGCGATTTTCAAATATTGTACAATGTTTATGTTGCACTTGAAGGTTGCACTGCGCATTACCTTTTTGTTCAGACTAATTATAAAGTTTTTTGAGAATTTTAATTGATGAACCCTGTTACTAGGTTGAAGAAACACAATTTGTCAATATCTTTCAACAATTGAAGAAATAATTAGTTGGGAACGAGATTGGTGGTAAGATTTCATTGTCAGTGGAACTATTGCCTGTTTTAAGCTGGTTTGCTTTGATTTGTAATTTCAGCGGTATCTAGAGAGTGAAATGTTGACTGTTGACTTTATGTTTAATAAGTTCTAGTGAATTGACTGTATTTATCATATTCATCTAGTCAATAAATGAATAGTTAATGTAAATGTCAACGATTCGTCTTCAATATTCTGTGTCATATCCTTGATCTGAGTTCTTATCCAGTTGTAGAGTGGCTGAATTAGTATGGCATCTGGAAATCAGTATTTTGATGAGTTGCGAAGTAAGCCAGAGGTTATTGATCCTCCTGAAGATGATGACATGTTTAGTGCCAGTGAAAATGTGAATGATCCAGCTCAGACAGCATTGAAACCGAATTTGACTATTTCCAGCAGCATTTGTGAGCTATTGGAGTGTCCCGTCTGTTTAAATGCCATGTATCCTCCGATTCAGCAGGTTCATTCGCCAGCTCTTGCTGTTATTTCTTGTATTTAACACGTGGATTTGAAATTATTGGTTGTTCTTTTCTTTGGTGCAGTGCTTAAATGGTCACACATTATGTTGTGGATGCAAACCCAGGGTTCACAATAGATGCCCCACTTGCAGGCACGAACTTGGCAACATCAGGTGTCTTGCACTAGAGAAGATTGCTGCTTCTCTTGAACTTCCATGTAAATACCAGAGTTTTGGGTGCAATGGCAAATACCCATACTACAGCAAGCTAAAACATGAATCACAATGTGGATGCAGACCATATAATTGCCCATATGCTGGTTCAGAATGCACGGTCATTGGCGATATCCCTTATCTGGTAGCCCATCTGAAAGACGATCACAAAGTTGACATGCATAGTGGTAGCACCTTTAACCATCGATACGTCAAGTCGAATCCACATGAAGTTGAGAATGCAATGTGGATGCTAACAGTATGGTGTGATTTTGATTGTAGCAGTGAAAGATTGTAGCTTTTATTGGTGTTTGAGACTTACTTTTGTTTGGATGGTAGGTTTTGAGCTGCTATGGTGAGTACTTCTGTCTACATTTCGAAGCGTTCCAGGTGGGGATGGGAGCTGTGGACATAACATTCTTGCGGTTTATGGGGGATGACGTGGAGGCGAAGAAGTACAGCTATAGCCTAGAGGTGGGCAGGAATGGAAGAAAGATGATATGGCAGGGAGTTGCTAGGAGCATCAGAGACAGCCACAGAAAGGTGAGGCACAGTTTTGATGGCCTCATAATCCAGCGCAACATCGCTCTTTTCTTCTCTGGTGGAGACCGCAAGGAGTTGAAGCTCAGGGTGACAGGACGCATTTGGAGAGAGCTGCAATGACGTGTTTTCTGCACTCGTTAGCATGGAATTACATGATGCAGTAGCTGTTTAATTATAGGAAACTCTGTTATTGCTATCAAGTTGTTTGCAAAACTTGTGGCGTGCTTTTGCCCATCAGGATGCACTATTCGTCTATCAATGTAAAATTTTTGGTCTCCGGTTCATGGTTGAAATATCAGGATTATTTTCATTTCAGTTGTATGTCAAGTGGGGTATGGCACATGGTAGTTTGGTTGAGCAACATTTTTATTTTGTACTCTTGGCACATGGACTTGGTCATGTCTTGTCTTGTCACGAGATGGTATCTGACAACTAGGCAAACTGGATGTCCTTTTTTCCATATTCCACCACATATTTGGCATTACCATTGTACAACGCGCGTGGTTACTAAGCAAATTTAATACATTGATATTTGAAAGATGTTGCGCATCATTATCATCAGTCAAATAATTATTCTTGACGTTTCTCCAACACGGGGACACAGATTTGCCTAATCGTTACACATTAAGAGAGCAAGTGCAATGCCTTCCAAATTTCAAATTTCATCAAGTAAAGACAGCAAGAACAGCAATTACAAACTCAAAAGTCGCAAGTGAACTATTGCACCTGTTATTTTGAGTCGTTTAGAGAGTTAGCGAACTATTTTTTGTTCATTGATTCAAACTGGCGCACAGACGGCATGGCATCAATTGTTTTTTCTTATTCTCACAGGAAGCAAACACGAT
>CATIWQ010674389.1:0-12597 GCA_949673415.1 Euphorbia schlechtendalii
TGTGTGTGTGTGTGTGTGTGTATATATATATATGTATATATATATTTATATATATATGATCATGGAAGTAATCTTCAAAAAAAATATATATGATCATGGAAGTGACCATGTTGCTAATTGTGATATTCCATTTAACAGAGATTATGGAAATTGAATGTACCCAATTGGAGCATGACTAGCGATCACCGTTACAAATTAAGAAATAAGACTCTTTAATTCACTTTGACATTCTTTTTCTCAAAAATTGATAGTTTCTTGCTTAAGAAGATTATGAATTGGGCACTAATTGTATCTATTTTGGGCTTATAACCATTTATGGTATTTTTTTGATTTATCAACCTGTGATATCATATAAAGCTTGTTTTTATTTATAATAATAGCAATTAGATGCAATTATAAATATATGGATTTTTAGAATATAGATTTACTTTATATTTGATTTATGTATAATTGTAATTTGATTTACATTTCATGTATTTAGAATGTTCCATGAGATCTATAAATAAATCAACTTGGATGCAGTTCAACATAATAATCAAATACTAAATATATTGAATGAACTCAAATCTTCTCAAATTTTCATAAATTTTTTATTTAATAAAAAGTAAAATGTATTTTGAAATCCATCTCATAATTCAACTAAAAAAGACGAAGTTGAATCCAGGTCATTGTTCAACAATCAGATTCAGAAGCAATGTATAGCTTGCAAGGTTCGCCACAAAACTCCCAATTTTCAACTTTGTCATAATTAGATAGATTCTTAAAAAAATTATGAAATTAATACTTTCCTTTTTGTCTATTTCAAAGGCACCACAAATTTAGAATATGATTATATTTCTAAGAAAATAAAATTAAATAGGCAGTAGAATATATGCTAAATGCTAAAGCTACACGGTCTTTTCTACTTTAATGACTAACGAATGACATTTGACAAGCTAACTCATTGTCAGTTTTAATCTTCATTTTATATATATATATATATATATATATATATATATATATATATATATATATATATATATATATATATAGGCCAAATGAATCAAGATCCTGAAGTTGGTTCAGAAAATTCAATGTCACCCTTAACTTTTAAAAGGATAAGTTATCCCATCAACTTGATAAAAATGACCAGTTACCCCCCTTAACTTGGCAAAAATGTACCAGTTTACCCCTTCAATGCCACGTGTTAACTTCTGGTTAAAGAGAGAAAGATCAGAAAACTGAAATATTTAAAAAATCAAACCAACCAGATTCTGATACGTGGCATTGAGGGGTTAATTAGTGCATTTTTACCAAGTTAAGGGGGGTAACTGATCATTTTTACTAAGTTGAGGAAGGTAACTGATCCTTTTAAAAGTTGAGGGTAACATCGGATTTTCTAAACCAACTTAAAAAAAAATCTTGATGTATTAAGGTTTATATATACCACGTGATGTTACTTTGATTTAAAAATGACCTATTTTAATTTTTAATTTGACAGTCATAAAATGAAAAAGTTGATGTCCAGTATAAATTTGTTGACTGTGTAACAGTTGTCTTATGTTGAAATGATTCCTTTTAGTTTATGATTGTGATGTGAGCTCTGAAATTTTTGTACTAAGAGATTCCCAATAGATTGCCCCACTGATTTGGTTTAATGCCCTTCAGGATAAGCTTTAGAGCACTTTAATCATTGTATTGACTTCAGTTATTGGCACTTTTAATTATTATTCTTAATATTAATCATTTTAAATTTTAAATTTTAAATTTTAAATTTTAAATTTTACTCGTAATTTTAAAATATCAATCTAATTTACAATGATTTATTTTTAATTTATCATTGCATTAATTAAGAAAGATGTAAAGTATAAATTAATTTAAAAATTAATAGTTAAGAAGAAAGATAATTTTATTATAAAGGAGATAGATTAATCATTTTAGTAGTACATTAAATGTTTTATTGGTTTTGATAAAAAATCTAAAATGATTACTCCCTCTGATGAAAGATTTTCGTTTTAAGATTTTCATTAAGACCAATAAAACATTTAATACTCTATTAAAATTAATAATTTATCTCTTTTATTTTATCATAAACTTCTCTCTTTTTTTAATTATCACCTTATAATTTCATTTTATACATAATTTATTTCCTAATTGATACAAGGGCAAATTATGAAAAAAATGTTGAATTTTGCATTGATATGTAGACCTGTTCGTCGGGCGGGTCGGGCCGGGCTTGACGGTTACAAAAAATTGCTAACCCAAGCCCGGCCCAAGCCTATACTTTAGAACTTTGGGATCGGTCCGTGTTCGGGCCGGGTTTACAAGGTCATTCCCAAGCCCAGTCTAAGCCCATGAATATTTTTTTTGTTATAAATTTTTTTATTAAACTAAGTTAAAAAAATATAAAGTAGATAAAAAAATGTTTAAATTTTTAATATAATTGCATTGTTTACTTAGAATCTTTAATATTTAGTAACATTTATTATAATCTAGTATACAAATTTAATAGGATAAAATATAGGAACTTAAAATAATTATAAATTTAATGTATAAATATATAATAAATAAATAAAATTATTTATCGGGCCGGGTTTGGGCCGGGCTTGGGTATTCATATAAAAACCAAGCCCGGCCCATAAATCTTCGGGCTTCTACGGGCTCGGGCTCGGGCTTTTTTAAAAACAAGTGTCCAAACCCAGCCCGTTGAAACGGGCTCAGGCCGGGCCCGACGGGTACCCTGGCCCGCGAACAGGTCTATTGATATGTGAGATGACAAACAAAAGGGAAAATAAATTCTTGACTAAAACGACAATCTTTCGACATCAAAGGTAGTTGTTTTAAGAACCGGAGAGAGTAGTATTTACTAAGATTTAAATATGGGGTTTTTATATAAATACCCCTTATGAAGTATGAGTTTCATGGTTGCACCCAACCATCTCACTCACTTGGGCTTGGTGAAAAATCCAAATAATATAAGAGCGGATCATTTCTTTGTTCTCTTTAAACATTTCCAAGGTAAGCAGTGGCGGAGCCAGTATTTTTTGGTTAGGGGGGCACACTCGAATAAAAAAAAACAACGATAATGAATGACAAATGAGGAATTATAGAATTTCAATGTATATTTTACATTTGTTTTACATATTTGATACAATTTTTTGTTATAGAAATATTTTAATAAACGTTACCATTTACGAGAAAAATGTTCAACAATGATTTGAATTATCTTTTATATGAAATTGACTAGTGAAATATTATATTTTTACACTACACCTCACATCCATCAATCTCTACACTATTTACAAAATATTTTATGTTAAGTAGTTGCTAAATATACTACGTCGGAAATAAAATTTCTTTTCACAAAATATTGAAAATGGAGGAACACGAATTAAAGATTCACATTATTTTATTAGTCAATACTTAAAGAATTGTATTAAATTTAACAAAATAATGGAAAGGAAAATAGCAATTAAATACGTAGAAATATGAAATTTAAAAAACACTAAAAGATGATAATGTAAATTTAGTTAACATATAAAATTTTATAATATATTTTAAAAAATTAAGAAAAAATGTTAAAAAAAGTAGGAGAATCATAAAAAATTACAAGATAAAAAGGAAGCGAATCAGTAGGGCACGGATTATGTCTTATTAAGTAAATGAACTATAATAATTATATCTGTTAATCAAACTTACACTAGAATTAATGCTTTCTTTGTGATTGGTGGGGTACGTGCCCCACTGCCCCCACCCCTCCCTCCGTCCTTGAAGGTAAGTATGCTAATATATTATTGTTTATTTTAAAAAACGAAGTTTTTTATCTTTGTATTTTGATTCCACCTTAAAAAATGATGCTTAATGGTTATTGTTCTAATTTTGTGTGTGCATTATTAATTGCACTTAAAAGTTGTTGCTGAGTTATGTCATAGCCCGTATTGAGTTGTACATAATACATTTTATTATGAGCAATAACCAACTTTAGCTTAAAAAAGATTACGAAAATATATTTTTTTGACGACTTAAGACCATAGTAAGCAAGACAACATTGTCTATCAACTTTGCAAGCTGTGTGGAGCCCCTACAGTTTAAGTTTAATTCTTAAGAAACATGGGTATTGAATAAATATCTAAACTCAATGGTAACTACATTTTAAAAAAATAAGGTTGATAAATTATGGATTCAATTCCCACCATCTCTTATAAAGATGAAACAATTCAAATTTTTGAAAAAAAAAGGATAAATGATTTTTAGTGAACAGCTTAGTTTAGGTGGTTAAGTGTCTACCTATATAATTAATCACAGGTTTATAAGTTCAAAGCTATGTTGAGTGAAGTTTTTCTTCCTTTGTTTATAGTATAATTTTTCAAAAAGTTTATTATAAAAGCGTAAATTTTAAAATAATGGAGCATATTGGTTTAGGAAAGCACTAAATTGAATTAATTTTTGAAGCATTAATTATTTATTCCAAAAACATAGACTAAATTATTTATCCTATATTATAGGTGAGAGAAAATTCTCCCCTATGCTGCCCATAAACATAGCATAATCCTATTGCATGTGGATAAGAATAAAATGGATTTGTATAGTCCTAACATCAACATTAACAATCTCAAATTGTCATGGAAAAGAAATAATTTTGTCTCCATTATTGTAACCCAAATTGTTGGTGTTGCATGAAAATGTTACAAATTTTGAAGAAATAATTGATTTGTCGCAACACATATCAAAACATGTGAAATAAGTGTTGCAATAACTAAGAAAGTGTATAAAATTTATTTTTTTCACAACACTTTTAACTTACCGTTGCAAAAAAATCAATGAATAGTGAAATATAGTGGCGGACTTATCTCCTGCTCATTTATTTGACGGAAACGTTTATCAATAATATAAAAAAAGAAATTAAAAACTCTAAAAAAAGTCATCTTCCATCTAAAATCTATTAACTTCCCTTACGTTTTTAACCCTAATAACATTTCCCATTGTAGCAATTCTCAAGATCCGCCGGTTCTCAGTTCTCGTTGGGATCTCTCATTCTCGGCACTTCCATGCTCGCTGCTTCCACTATCGCTTTCTCCTCTTGTTCAGAAAATCACGGCTTCATCGACTTGTTGTTCATGCGCTTCTACTGATTTTCATTTTCCTAATGGCTGAATCTGCCATTTCGATTGATCTGTCGGTGGAATTCACGCCCTTTCGCCTCTCCTTGGAAGGTAATTTTATCGAATCGACTCTTTCTCGTTGATATAGGTACTGATTTTTAACTTACCTTAACTGATTGCGATTTTTCATATGGAATTGACTATTCTTCACTTTGCATAATGTTCTAACTTCTGCATTGTCTCTGTTTTGTGAAATACGAGTTATAAGTTGTAGTTACCTCTGATGATGAATTCACATTTTGCAGTAGATGCGGTTGTTAAATGAAGATAATTGTGTTTGCTCCACAGATCTAGCCCCTATGTTTAGTTTGTAAGCTTGCTTTTCTAATATGGTTTTATGTCTTCTTAGTGAATATAGGAATAGAAACATGTCAAATGAGAAACTTCGTACAACATTCGCACAGAATATGTTAGAATATATACTTTTGCTTTTTTAGATTGGCCATAATTGATGCTAGAGTACCATGTGATTTTATAAAGCTTAATAATGTTAACCGTAAGATATCTTCTGGTTTTCTACTTGAGCTTGAAAATTCTGCAATGTATTATTAATCTTTGAGATTAAACGAACTTTTAATTTGCTACGCATGTACATCATTCATCATTCTCAACCTTTGTTTAGTGTGCGACTTGTGTGAGCATTACGAGTCTTAATGTTATACCAAAGTTGAAACTGGGAATTGATTTGAAAAATAATACAGGATTGTGTGCGAGAAGCATAGGAATGAAGCTACAGGGATCACCCCAGCCTGCAATTGGGGTAAAAGAAGATATGATCGCTAATTGCAATAAGTTGGGTGGAACTTGTGTATAATTTCCATAGTGTTTTCTATTATGTTATTCTATTTTTCTTTGAAGCTTCAGCAAGTTCAATTCATAAACGTTTCCCCTTAATTCTCATTCTTACACACCATTGACCTATAATTGAATCTCGCTAGCTTCGAAAGACAATAGGCCCTTGTTTGCTACGTTTTGGTAGAATTTCTGCAATCTCCATGTTAGGCCGGTCCCTTGTTTGCTACATTTTGGCTCCCTCTCCTTCCATGAAAGAGATTCCTTGTAAGTATTGAATTCTAATTTGGTATTTCCTTTGTCTGTTGTTAGAATTTAGATCCTGGTTTATTGGAGAATTTTAGTCTTGATGATCTAATTTGTTTGGATCTTGTATATAGTCTATGTGCCTTCTTTTCCCCCTTTTTGCATATACAGTCTCAAATTTTGTGTGTGTGTGTGTGTGTATACATACATATCTGTACTGCTCTCATGTATTACAATATCTTTATCTTGAAGATTGTGAATTCTATATGCTGGAATTTGGTGTCCTATCTTCAACCTATTTAGCAAATCTAGAAAATTGGTGTTTTGAAATTCTTAGAACTTGTGTAGCTCAGAGTATAGTTATAAAATTCAGAGCTTCAACTTTAATTTTTGTTGTAATATCTCAATTTTTCTACATAACTGTTGGCTAAGTTTGGGAGCTTCAATTATGATCCTGGTTTTTTGCTAATATTTGAAGATAAGCCTTTACCATATGCTAAATACCCAAATCGCAAGATGTATATTGTTTGCTTCAGTTGGGTGGATTTTTTTAATTAAGCTTCTAAAACTAAGTTAGAATCTGGAAAATCCTTTGTATATCGCATACTTAGCTAAGTCATGTTCGGATTTTAAGTTATAGCTGCATACAAAACTGATCTTTGTTTTCGTTTTTTGATTTTCGCAGCATGGAAACTATTGTAAAAACTGAGAAATGATATAGAAGGAGGTGCTAAAGAATTGAGTAGCACTTGTGTTCTAAAAGGAAAATTGCAGTATTTTGAAGTGTTGATGCAGCAGTAACTGTGGATAACTGTTTTCTTGAAGAGTTTTGTGGGTATATGACCTCTCTTTTTTTTCTTTATTACTTGGAAAAATTAGCACAAAAAATCGATGTATTTTTATTCGAGAACTCAAACTTACAGTATATCTGGTGTTTCTATTATCCGTTTCATTTTCAATTTCCGATTTTTGGGCTACCTTGCAAAATAGAAATTTTATTTAAGGATTTTAAGAAATTATATACTGTAATTAACTCTCCTACTTGGAGAGTTAATGGGAGGATTATCCCCAAATTTCTCACTTTTAATATTCATCTTTTTGCTTAATTATTATGCTCTTCTACATTTCTTTTTTTATTCTCCTGTTGTTGTGTTTAATCTTACAGCTGGGGCCTGATGTCTTATAATGTACACAAAATCTAGTTTGACTCCTTCCACTTTTTTTGGTTGATTTTCTATCCTGTTGTGAAGGCAAAATACCAATTTGATATGTTAAGTTCATTTTAGACTTATTTTGATCTTCGTTACTGAGCTGTAAGTATGAAATCGAACTCTTATCAACATCCAGAATTTACCGAATACTTGAACTTAATGACTTAATACAGCGGCAGTAGCTATGCATGCCTATTAATAAAAGCTTTATTAAAGCATTTTTGTGCAATATACCTTGGTTTCTTAAGATTAGTCTGAGCCTTAGCTGATGTTCTTTGCTTATTCTTTCTTGAGATTCCAAAAACTCTTTCTTATGCTCTTTCATTTCTAAGCTTATGTGTCTCTGTTCACCAGAACCGTACTTATATGAGATGCGTAACTAGTTGGAAACCGATGAACAATGAAGTAGATGACTTCCCTGCATTTCGTGAAATCTCTTATAATTAAAAATCTATCAACCTGCTTGAATTTTTTTTTTTAACTTTTTATATGTAGGCAAAGGCTGCAATTCAAGCAAGATTGCGGAAAGGAAATGCTAGAGAAAGGCTTGCTTTGAACAAGATCCGCAATGATGGGCATGAAAATAGAAGAGTAGAGCAAATGACACATAGCTCTGATTCTTCCAAGTATATGCACATCAATCAAAGTGGACTTGATCATTCTTCTGTGGCCAAATAAATTGTTGTTTATTTAAGTTTCTAAAGGGTAATGATTGTGCTTTAGAAGTTCTCATGAATTCTTTGATGCACCAAAAGCATTTCCAAGGATACAGCACTCAAGTGAAGTTGAAGATAGTTCAAGAATTGTATATCGCTAGTACATTTGACTGAGATATAAAATTTAATGTTTGGTGTCTAACGGTCATACAACTTAAAACAAACCTTTTGTGTTAGTTTGCTTATGATTTAACCTTTGTAGATCCATGCATATAGTTTCAGTTCAAAATTTCCTAGCGTGCATTAGCTAGGAATTATTTGTCTATGCTATTTGGATCCATTCAATCTCAATTGACATGTATCATTTGTGTGTAAAATTATGATAAACGTTTGTTTGGTTTGATAGTTGGTCCTTTTGCCCCTATATGATAGATGTGCAGTACCCGAGGATTCTGTAATTTGTATATCGAACTTACGAATAGTGAATAGGTTGCAATTGGGAGGAAGCTGGACATAGAAGAACTGTTGCTCATGAAGATGATAAGAACAATGTTTCACACGCATGGCAAGTAGTTTAAACTTCAGATGTGTAAAGATCGGTTGGAGAATCTTTTCAGATACTTTTGGAAACACTATATTTTAGTAGCGTTATTTTTAGTTTGTATAGTATTATGTATTTTTTAGTTCTCGTTTGAATTTGTATACAATTGAATATTATGCATTATGATTATATAAAAAATGAATTTCAATTTTTTTGAATTATGGCATCAATTAAGTATTTTACAGATGTGTTGCAATAAGCGCAAAAAGTGTTTCAAATGCGACATAAGTATTTTTTAATAAGTGTTGTGAAAACTGGACATGGTGTTGCAAATATACTAAAAGTGTTATAAGAAAAATGTTACGAATAAATAACAAAAGTTTTACGAAAAAATTAACGACCGTTAACGTACACGGTGACGGATATTTTTTTGCAACACAACAGAAATCGTTGCAAGTACTAAAAAAGTGTTGCGAAAAGTCACTTGTCGCAACACTTTTCTAAGTGTTGCGAGAAAAAAAATGTGTTGCGAAAATGACTTTTCGCAAGGAAAGCATCATTAACGATTTTTTTTACAGAAAAGTGTTGCGACAAGTGCTTTCGCAACACTTTTGGCATTTTAGGCAACATTTTATCGTTGTTGTGCAGACCATCTATGACGTAGTGATTAACAATATCTCGATTTCTTTCCATGACAAGTTACCGTCTCTTTTTACTGGTAACTTTTTACGATATCTTAATTTCTTTTTATTTTTCATCCTCATTTTTAATATGTTATTGCTTTCGGAGGATCAACTGACTTTGCATCTAAGCAGTGCCTTAAAGATTTTAACTTGCATGATACGTTTTAAACCGCGAGGTTTGTTGTAAACAGCATCAAAATGGACAATGTCGTTCAATCTGTTTATATTTTTTACATTTTTTACCCACATTTATTCACTCCATTTTTCAATGTATCAAAGGCTGAGAACATTTTCAAATTCCATCCATATAATATTTTCAAAATATTACCTAACATATCTTGGTAAAAAAAGTTGCTTTTTATGTGTTTTTTTGGTAAATTGTTATATTAATTGTTGAGCAAGTGGAGAACAAAAGAACGGTTGACTGTTCTTTCTAAAAATACTCCAATTCATAAAGGGCTTGATTATCTATTTCTCTCGAGTTAGTAGAGAAAATTCCTAAGAAGTTAAAATATTAATATATGTTTGATTATAAAAAAATAATTTCATATATATATATATATATATATATATATATATATATATATATATATATATATATATATATAAGTATCAGGATTCGAACCTTGATCACTTCACTCATTTCGAGGATGTACCTGAGCGGTTATACACACACACACACACACACACACATATATATATATATATATATATATATATATATATATATGTATGTATGTATGTATAGGTTAACGCATATGACAAATGTAAATAAGAAAGAATTCTCTAATATTAGTTTACAAAAAAACATGAAAGAGTAAGATTTATACATTAAAAATACATTTTTAATATTAAAATAATATTAAATCTTTAAATCTATTTTGAAATCAAATATCTCAAACTCACTGCGTATCTTTAATAAACACTATAGAATGCTCACCAAAAAATAGGGTTGAATATAAATTTCCTATAAATTGCACTTATTCGAAAGTTTGTAAGCATCCGACCTGTCACGGACTTTCTGCATGTAGCCCTACAAGTCGATGACGTGGCGTAATGATGTGGACAAAAAAGCTCATCATCAGCTTTTCACGCCACCTACTTTCTTCTTGGCGGCTCCTCTATCTATCTCTTTCTTTTATATGCAGTAATTTTTTTTCCTTTTCTTTTTCAATATATAGATATATAAACACCCTTCAACATCTACCCATTAATCAAGCCTACTATTAATTCTCTCTTCTCTTTAATCACAAGTAAACTAATCCTCTTCTCTTTTTTTTTTATGGCTGGCGTTAGCAAAGAAGATGGAATTAAGCTATTTGGTACAAAAATATCATTACATGATGAAACACAAGTAATCAAAGAGGAAAAAATTATTAGTAGTAAAGATGATCAAAATCCAACGGTGGACAAGAGGCCAGAGAAGATCATACCGTGTCCAAGGTGTAAAAGCATGGACACTAAATTCTGTTACTTCAACAATTACAACGTTAATCAGCCTAGACATTTTTGTAAGGGCTGCCAGAGATATTGGACGGCCGGTGGCGCCCTTCGTAATGTTCCTGTGGGTGCCGGCCGCCGGAGAGCTAAGCCTCTTGGCTGTGTTGGGTACCCTGAAGGATGCTTGTATGATAGGTCAGATCATCATGGGTTGCATCAATTCGATATTGATAGATCTGGCTTGGTGGTTGAGGAGTGGCATGTGGCCGCTTCTCACGGTGGTTTCCGGCATGTTTTCCCCGTGAAGCGGATGAGAACTAGCTCAGGTTAATTTTTATGACTATTTTGACTTTTTTTGTCTTTTGCTGCCATCGATTGTACTTCTGATCTAAAAAAAAAAAAATAAATTTTGTAGTTCATTAAAGTCTTATCGCATCCCGTCCTAAATTTATTTAAAATGAATTATTATCATTATTAACTTTTAAATGTGTTAAAAAATTTTTAAATGTGTTAAATAATTTATGAAATCGTTTAAAATATAACAATTTATCATTTCAATATCATGTATCGATTTCTAGTTGAGGAAAAAAGTTAAAAAATAACATTTTTGAAAAATCAAACCAACAAAAAACTGACACGTAATGAGAAATAAAGTAACAGATTTTAAACAAGTACAAAAGATTATATGTCACATTTCAAAATTCAGGGTGACAAGAGCTTATTTTAAATAAGTTCGGTGATTTGGATGCATCAAAATTTTATTAAACAAACTCTTTAGTGTCAATAACCAATTTTAACATGAAACTAAAATTTTAAAATGGTATGTAACATGAAAAATAGCTTTTATAGATGGTTCTTTTTCGTACACTTCCGCAGACAGGGTTTAAATTGCGGACCTTATATGTTATAATTTACAGTTTGCAACAAATCTAATAATTATGTGTAGACAAGTATGGATTATTAATTAAAAGTAATTAATAAAATACTAATATATACGATAAATGAATATAAAGTAAAAGTTGGAACTAGAAAATTTTGTTAATTTAGAGAGAAATTAGTTAATCGATAAATTAGTAATTATTAATTTATAAAGAATTTTTTATATTAAATAAAATTAAATTTTATTTATATAAATTCAAATAAAGTGAATTTTATTATTTTATGTCTAATTCTTAATTCAATGAAAATTATTTGTAAATTCAAAGTATGTAAATGAAAATTCGTTACAAAACTTAATTTGTTTTTTTTTTTTTTTTCATAAAAACAATTCAATGTAATATACTAGTGTAACTTACTGATAGCATGTTGCACTCTACTGTATAAAACAAATATAACATGCAATACACTAGAGTTTTTGGATACAATGAAATCGTATTTTACAAAATTGTAATATATATAATTGCGATGAATTATTAATTTATAATTTATTAAAACCATATATAATTATATAGGAATTTTTTTAAAAATGTACCATCTTGTTATCTTATCTAAATTGTTCATTTTTTAAACTAGCCTAAACTGGGATTAGAGAAATATACTATTTTGGAGAGTTTAGTAATTTAAAAGAAACTAATTTATAGAAGTTATACCGACAATAAAGTGTATGTTTTGTATTGCAGTTCAACTTGAAGATGAATGAGAATTGATAAAGATGAATATTAACATGTGACCAAAGGGGTTAGTGTAAGTAGGTGATGATGATGATGATGATATAAGGATCAGACGGCTATGATCCAACTTTATCAAGTATGAGGAAATATGGGGAGTCTTCAACAAGTCTGCAGGTGTATCATGATCATCATGGAATTGAATTTTATCAAACTGAGGTGATTTTGAAGAATATCCACCGTTAATATTGGTGACATTTTTAAACTTTAATGGCAATAA
>CATIWQ010674474.1:0-10549 GCA_949673415.1 Euphorbia schlechtendalii
AGTTCGTTGGGATGTTGTAACCGTGAAAGCTATACTGTAATAATTCTTTTCAAATGTTGTAGAGAATGTATTAAGGTTGATAGAATAGTTGCAGAAGTAAATGTAGCACAAAAGTAGAAAAGTAGGAAGACAATTTATGAGCTTTTTCTGCATAAAGAATATACAGACTACAGAGTATTGTTATTATCATGTAGTTTACAGATTTGGTAATGAAATGCATCAATTCTTTTTGCTCCGGGGGATGTAATGAAATACGACAACAGAAGTAGAATAGGCGTTCTTTAATTTTTCAATGAATATTATTCCACTGATTTATTATTTCAAGTATAATGTGATAAATAAAGTGAACATTTTGTGCTCAGTTATTGCAAGGATAGGACTGGAGTGAGCTTTAAAGAAGCAGGCTATGACTTAGGTTTGGGCTGTGAGTCCATTATATTATTCAAAGTGGATTAGTAACAATCACGACAACCAATCAATTCATACCGTCAGCTATCTAGTGAGTAGCCTGAATCTCTCCTCGAATTAATAAATGTAATTTGTAAGATAAGATATTGATTGATAAAGTCCGCGCTTCTGACTTCTTATAATCCACACTCAATATGTCTTCCTGAAATCAATTCATCTTCTATCTCCGGACTCCGACGATGGCTAGTTTCGCTCAGCCACATGTTTGTCAATGCCTCACTCGTTTATCAACTTCCCGTCGAAATTCCGTTGTCACTATCAACGGCAACTGCCGAAAGACCGGCAAGCAGTTCGTTGATGACGTTTTCCGTCTGGCTAGTGGACTGCTCGACCTTGGCCTCAGAAATGGCGATATTGTTGCTATTTGCGCTTTTAACAGGTTCCTTCTCTTCTCGCTGAAGTTTTACCTCAATTATTATGCGTGTGTGATCCAATATTTAGTTTTATGCATCAGTGATTGGTATTTGGTGTGGCTGCTGGCCGTTGCATTTGTTGGCGGCGTGGTGGCTCCATTGAATTATCGATGGGTAAGAGTGTGGTTTTCCGTTTTGGTATGAATTATTGCGTCTCATGATGGTATGGAGTTGGAATTGATTTAATTTCTCAGGTTGCAGAGTTTCGAAGAGGCGAAATCAGCAATGTCAAGTGTGAAGCCAGTAATACTGGTGAGTGATGAGAGCTGTGATATTTGGCGTTCGGATTTTCAGACTGATGCTATACCTTCTCTTAAGTGGCATGTCTTCTTCGATTCGTTTTCCTCCGGTTTCAAGAAAGAAGAATCAAACTGTATGTAATTTTTATGCACTTTAATTCCCCTTAACTGTGTAATCATTTACAAGTTTCTAACAGACTTGGACTGTTTTTTGTTTGAATTGTTCGTGTTGTTGTGTGGGTTTTCAGTTTCCTCGTCTGTAATTACTAATTGTTGCCTTCACGTCTCCAGTGATCGCTGCTGAAACGCTTCAAAGGAATGGTACAAGATCTCCAACATTGGACTACACTTGGGCACCTGAAGGCGCAGCTATGATATGTTTTACTTCAGGTATTTGTGTTATCACTTTCAGTCTTCGTTCAATCTAGCTAGTGTGGTAGAATGAAGGAAAAGTGAAGTTCTTTGTTTAGCATGAGGACTCTTGCAAACAAAAATCATGTTTAGATTATTTATTTTCTAACTTTTTTGTTAATGCTTATTTGATGTTTCTGATATGGAAGTTATTTATTCTGAATAGGAAACTTCACCCTGAGTATTGTATTATATTATATAATTTTGGTTTTGGTGTTTCTGTTATGATTCATTGAGAGATGTGTAGAAGATAAATAGTTTACTTTTGATGTCTCAGCAGTTCATGTGATTACAGGAATTTGTCACTTCCCTGTTTTTCAATATCCTTTCGTTTACAAATCTGCTGCTTGAATTTATAAATATATTTTAGCAATTTTGTATTGATAGGTTTAGAACTGCCACTCATCAACTGCTAGAAAATTAGAGGCATCTCTTCATAGTTTCTAGTATCACCTAAACTTTATACTGTCATTATGTCTGAGATTAGTCTTTAATAGTGCCATTTTTCTTTTGTCTCTTCTTTAGAACTATAAAAGTTCCACAAAATCAACTACCTGATTTTCATCCTGTTCTATTTTGTCTTATGGACGTAGGAACTACTGGAAAGCCAAAGGGAGTTCTAATAAGCCATGCATCTCTGATTGTACAATCCCTGGCAAAAGTTGCCATAATTGGCTACTGTGAGGATGATGTATGCTGTTTCTCTAGGATTATTCAATGTTTCAGCATATGGCAATTTGAAAATGCTTGAATATAATTGAGGAATGAGGATGTTTGAACTTTGAAAGTATTAACTTCATTCAAATCGGGGATACAAAAATGGTAATGATCCGGTTACTTGATATTGTGTAGGTCTATTTGCACACTGCTCCTCTGTGCCATATTGGCGGATTGTCATCGGCAATGGCTATGCTAATGGTTGGAGCTTGCCATGTTTTGACACCCAAATTTGAAGCACAATTAGCTTTGGAGGTCATTGAACGGTGCTCTGTGACTTCGTTAATTACTGTTCCAGCTATGATGGGTGATTTGGTTTCATTGTCAAGGTAAGACTTTGATGTGATATAAATTGTAAAGAGTAAAATGTCAATAGGATATGCTTGGAGACAACTATCATTGTTGAGGTCATTTTTAGGAAATTGAACACTTTTATTAGCCATCTGAATACATAAAATTCTAGAACAAGTATGAAGTAACATTTACAATAAAACTATTTACCAATCGTGGTGCCATTTGTTGCATATATTTTCAGAAGCTTTTCATGAAAAAATGGAAGCCTGCCTTGAAAAATTTTGTTTCTTAATTCTTAGTTTAGTCTCTTTGATATGCACCATGATTCTTTGTTGTGTTAGTTTCTTTAGTATTTAAGTTATATTCTTTTGAATTAGCTCAATATATTTAAGAATGGGTATTTTGCCAGGGCAGATAAAACTTCAAAAGGGAGACAAAATGTTAAAAAAATATTGAATGGAGGTGGAAGTCTGTCTGTTGGGTTAATTAAAGATGCCAGCAAAGTTTTTCCAAGAGCCAAGCTTTTTACAGCATATGGTGAGATATCTGTCTCTTTTCTGCCAGTGGTGCAACTTTTTTCTTTCTTTAGTAAGCCTTTTCCATGAAGTTGTAAAATTTTTGTTTAAAATAATATCTTGAATACTAATCCCAAGGAACAAAAGGTACTTGTTTCTAGGAATACTCACTTCATCGAGAAGGAACACATGCTTGCAAAATCTAGTGGGAGCAACCTTGAGCAACCCTGTGTTTGAATTGCTAACTTACATAGGATGGCTATGTTCTATAGTGTGCTCAATTCCATTAGACTCGGTTACTCTGAGCTTACTAGCAACTCAGTAAGAATAAGCTAACTTTTAGAAATGAGAATACTAGGCAGGTAACAGTATCAATGAGTATGGAAAAGAATATAAACTTTTGAGCGACATGACAATGATATCTCAATAACATGGAATATTTTTAATGTTATTTATTGCTGACCTTTGCAAAATGTTTTCAGAATTGCTTTTTAATTCGATGAATACATAACCTACTCAGTTTCGCACATCTCTAATCTAACTTTTACTTAATTGCTAATACTCACTTTATCTGCTACATTTCTCGACTTAAAAGGAATGACAGAGAGCTGTTCATCTCTAACCTTCATGTCTCTCAATGATCCAACTTCCAAAACACTTGGTCAGCATTTTCATGCAACAAAATCGAACCAACCACAAGGTGTCTGTGTTGGCAAGCCCGCACCGCATGTGGAACTAAAAATACATTCTGATTGCTCGTCCAATATTGGAAGAGTTTTGACTAGAGGTCCACATGTTATGCTCAGATATTGTGATCATAGTTTACCAAAAACTCTAGACAATGTCAATGGAGCTTGGCTTGACACGGGTGATGTTGGCTACATAGATGATTATGGTAAGTTATGGCTAGTTGGACGAACCAATAACCGTATCAAAAGTGGCGGGGAGAATGTTCACCCTGAAGAGGTGAGTATCATCTATCTTTCCATTTTTGGATCAAATAATATAATGATTACTCTAAAGTCTGAAGAGATGTAATTTGGTGGAAAAGGTGGAGGCAATCCTGACTCAACATCCTGGAGTCAGTGCTGTTATTGTTTCGGGAATTCCGGATTCTCACTTTACAGAGATGGTCGTTGCTTGCGTTAAGTTAGCCCAAGGTTGGCAATGGACCGACAATAATTGTGCTTCCAGTTATGAAAATGAGCGAGTATTGTGCAGTCAAAGTCTTCAGAAGCACTGCAGGGAAAGAAATCTATCCAGGTAATTGATTCTACCAGAACAATTCCAGTTCTAGCCGTTTCTGTAACTCGGACTGTAAAGACATTCTTCAACAAAAGAAAATGGATAGAACTGTTTCTTCAACCATTTCTGTTATTTTATGAGCTTTTATTCTGAATGCTCAGTTTGCCTGCTCAATCTATAAAAAAATACTTCATGTTCTAATATAATGCATTAATGATTTGAACAATTTTGGAAATTTATTTCCCAGGTTTAAAGTACCAAAACTATTCATTCTATGGAGGGAGCCATTTCCACTAACAACAACAGGAAAGATTATAAGAGATCAAATTCGAAGAGAAGTTATGTCCCTTCTTCAATGCTTACCAAGTAATCTTTGATACTCCTTTGATAGAACTGATCCCTTTTTTTGTTCAAGAAATCCTTTTTTCTCTATAAACTGGTAAATGTTGAGGTTGATAACTTAAACACACTTACTCTTTGTAAACCAATTGAACTTTATTTTACTGTGTTTTAATTTTATTAATGAAAATTAGATTAAAAATTCTGCAGCTTGAAATTGATATGAATCAAAGTCCATTGATATCATCTGGAATAATACTGAAACTGGAAAAGATAAAGAAAATGATATTATTTTTTATTTTCCACTAAAAAGTTTTCTATTTGAAGCATTGGAAAAAAAATTTAGTTGTAGTGGCCAAAATGGCCCAAATATATTGACAAAGAGCAGTTTATAGTATTCCCATTATAGAACTAATGTATAATCAATATATTGTTCAATTCATTGTGTTCTACATACAAAAAATAATCTTCCACACAATGATGCTGAATATATTTTTTTGGCAAAGTTAAAATCAAAATCATACCGCTTCAGTGTTCATGTTTATTTCCTCATTCCAATATAAAATAAAAAGAATTCACATACTTGTATCATTTGAAGATTGAATTACCTTAAATTGTTATATTTAATATATGAATTTGACTTGCATTGAATTGTTTGCTTATAAGTTACTTAAATCGATATTGAAACTATAATTTTCTATACAAAATGTGCAAGGTGCACTCATTAAGAAATTATGATTAAGGCTTAGTGAAAATTAAGTTTCTTCCCTCTCTCTAGCTAGATGTATTTAGAGGTTTTGAATTTTGATTTTTTGATTTTTTTTTTCTACAAATTAACTCAAATTGCATGCATTGCCAATTTAGATTACAACAAGCAGGTTACATGAAGGGCAAAAGGGATCTTTCATCTTCTCCTTTGCATATCTTAGCAACAATTAGATGGACAAAATTGAAATAGAATATAAATATGTTCTATAAAGTTCAGTTTTTGTTCTGGAGTAGGAGCTCAATTACAAAATACATTACTACCTCCCTCAACTTATCATATTTGACCTATCATTCTTGATTTTTGAAAATGTCCTCGCAACTCATTCAACTTGGCAAAAGTTTATTAGTTTACCCTAAAACCACGTCCTAATTTTCAAAAAAAGTCTTTTTTTTTTGTCTCCAATCAATAACTAACATGGGGCAATTTGGTACACTTTTACCAAGTTGAGGAGTTATGAGAATACTTTCAAAGTTCGAGGGATAGTAAATACGATACGTTGGAGGAGGTGGTGATGCATTTGATTACATTTGAATGTAGTTCATGCCATATAACTCAATCCAAGCATGCAATGTAGTGTGTTTTGAGCTGCTTTCTATGGCTCCAACATGTAACACCCTTATTGAAAACGAGCATGCCATGACCTGGGAAAGATCGTCCAGTTTAGTTGACATCATCAACATGCCAAAATTATTGTTTAACCGCTCAACATTACTTCGCGCACCCTTAAAACAGTAATAAAATTTATGCTCTTTAAACAAATCCGGATTTACAATGTTAAATGTAGTCTTAGTTGACTAGATAATCCGAGCTTGTAGCTTCATTCTTGATTTTCGTGTGTTGCATATTTAGAGGAACTAGGCATGTCATGTGTATTGTGAAAAAACCTTTAATTTCATATCAGCATGATGAGTAGATGGACAATTGCTGAAGACCTATCCATCACATCTTTATCTAAATAGAATTTGTAATACTGTTCCATAGGCTTAATGTCTAGCATACATTGCTGATGGATATTTGAACGGATCAACATTTTCCGTGTCTTAGAATGAAGAACTGAATTGAATGATAAAAAGTTGAAATTATATCATGATAATGGTTAGTGATCGAGTCTCAAAGACTTCTACAATAGTGGGAAGGTTGATTATGAACTATTTGTAGGATATTTTGCAGTAGTGAAAACCGTGAGAGAGAAATAGGAAGAAGAGATGAAAATCATATTAATTAAAAATAGTTCCGAATGAACGATTTACGGAGAAATGAAACTTATATATGAAAATAAGCTTTTACAAAATTGTCTTTAATTTACTTAATTTCTAATTAGATCTAGTTTATCAATTGGATAATATATCTCAAACTATAATTCATATTTTAATTAATTTTATAATTTAAAAAAATAAAAATTTCGTCAAGATCTGATTAGCATTTTAAAAATATTGGTTATCACGAGAGTGAGAGGGAATGATTATTTGGATGATTTCATGAATGATGTAGCCACCAACACGCCATTGGATTACTGCTTCAACTTCAATGAAACCTAATCATCAAGATTTGAGTTTGAAATTTGAAGCAGTAACACTAATCAATGCAATATATTTTCATTAATGATATCCGTTAGATGAGTCTTGTGATTTGTTTTAAAAAAAAAAAAGCAAAAACGGAGAAATATAATAATCAGAGGGACAGGGAAATGTCTCTATCAGTAACGCGGCGGAAATTGATTATTGTATGATTATGCCCATCACTCCTTTCATTTTCACTTCTTTATTCTTTTTTACATCATATTTCTCCTTTGATGTCGGCTAATGCCTAATGGCTCATGATGGCTTAAGTCTCAAGATTCTCAACTATAACGTACGCACTCCTTTTTTACATTTTTGTGGGAAAAACATCTTTTACCCCCATTATGATGTCTCATACTTTGTTTTTCATTTGATGTTTATTATTTATGCATAAATTATATATGTATTAATGAAAATGTTATTTTAAAATTATAAGAATTTTTTTAGGATCAAAACTGGGTATATGTCAAAGATTAAATGAGGATAGAAGTTGAGATGGAATATTAAGACAGAAGATCTGGATCCCATTTTTCTATTTTTATTAACTACTTTATATTTATAAGTATAAACATAATATGTAATTTCATTCATTTTCAATATAGGATCTGAGAAAATTTATTTTGTAAAAGAGAGTTTGTGATTTCGAAAAATTAGCAAAAAGATGATGAAAAATATCTTTTTGTTCGGAACAGTAATGTTACAAAAATATTTAATTAATTCAACCTTATTATTTAAAAATTATAAATCACGACTTGAGTAAATTTCAAAAAAATTATCTTTTTTATGATTTTTTTACAGTTTATCATCATATTTTAATTAAAAAAATATTTGCACTATTCAAAAGATTTCAAATTTACCACTCCTGTGTATTGTATATTTATTAAACAACCCTCAAAATTTCAGTTAAAAATGGACATGATTATCACATATGTGGTGACATAGTTTAATATTGAAAATCCTTCATTTGCAAATTTTTTGAAATCACAGACTTTTTTTTACAAAAAAAATCCTTAGATTCCGTTTTGCAAATGAGTAAATCACATGATATTTTTTCGAAATTTTCCCAATTTATCAACTAAAATATAATTGTATTTTCATACAAAAAATATATAACATATGTCACTTTTAGTTTTAACAAAATATGTCATCGATGTCTCAAGTTGATAATGAATTTGAGTGTAATTCCATCTAATTAATAATTTTTTTTATTTTCAATGATGATGTCTATTTAATTTCTTGTGTTAACTGAGCTACGTCTTACTTGTTCATTTTTCCGAAAATGGAAAATATCATTGATACTGATTTTTATGTTCATCTTAATTAATACATAAATTAAATAAAATATCTTATAAAATCAGAGAAAAATAATTTCATCATATTGGAGATAAAAGACTTACCGCAAAAATAAGAGTAACACATGAAAAGATTAAAAAGCAATAATAATTTTGCTGAATATATATTCATTTTTATGTTAGTTATTTGAGAATTGAGAAATATAAATTAAATATAAAAATAAATTCGGTCATTTCGACATTTATTTTCTATAAACCAAAATTTGATGTTCCAAAATAACATATGAGAGAAATTTTTTGAGACAATGGGTGTTAAACGCATGACAAAACAAATACTAAACAGACACTACAATTATAGTAAAATTAGATAATTGATTTTTTAACTTTGGTCCTGTTTGTTTGCAGAAAAAGAATGTGTAACGGAAAATATTGTGTAAAAGAAAATATTGTACATGAAAATAAATTATTTTCCCATGTTTGATTACATCACTATAAAATATTTTATAATGTTTGTTTACATTTTTGAAAAATATATATTGTAAAATATAAAATAACAATTATAATATAAAAATTTATATCAAAACATCAATTATATTTTAATATAAAAATAAATGTAGATGGAGGAGGTCATGTAGTGGTGACAGTTGAAGAAGTGGTGGGGGATGGAGGAAGCGTAAGGTGGAGATGTGGTGGTTGTGGTGATGGTAGCGGGCAACGGTGGAGGAGGAGATGATGATGACGGTAACAGAGTGGGGGTAGTGGTAGATGTATTGATCGGGTGGTGGTGTTTGGGTGGAGGTGGAGGTGGAGGTGGTGGTGGTGGTGATCGTGATATTAGCCGGTGTTTTCTCGAAAGTAACACACCTAGCAAGTATACTAATATTTAATTGTAAAGTGGCAAGCAAGAGTATCGTATCCCACAGAGAGGTCTTTAAATCAGCTTGTTCTTTTCATAATAAATGGGCTAAAGGAAAGTTAACTGAGTTTTCTTTAATTTGGGGGTTTGATTAACAAATTAAAATTAAATTTAATGATTAAAACAGAAATGGAAATTGTTTTAAGTTAAAAATAATGAAAGACTCTAGTTCAGTCCACCCTTTTGACAGTCTAAGATAATCTTCCCTACTTTCAGTACAAACCCTTGCTTGACAATTCTGTTCCGAGATCTCTTAACTTGATTTCGCTAAATCTCTTATTAAGCAAATTTAATTTCTCACTAAGTTGATTACACTTCACTTTTCGATCCTTCATATAAACAACAAATAGTATTAAGTCTAGTTACGCATCTATTAAATAGAACCCAAGGCATACTATCATTCATTTTTCAATCTCATGTTAAATATGTGTGTGAAGGTCATCCATACTAAATGGATCTCCTTTCGGTCCTTACTATTCAGTACCATGTATGAAAGTGATAAATTTTCAATTAAAGAATCAAGTATTCCTTCACACAAACAGTCAAGCAAAGCAAAGAAGAAATACGTTACAGTAAAGGGAAGATCTCCTTGGACTACCTTTTATAAGGCAAACTGAACCAGATGGAAGACTACTCGCAACTCTCCATTAATGATTCAACAAACTCCATCAATGAAAAAAAGAACTTAAAAGATAAGTAAAAATGGCAGAAAAAGTAGAGAGAAAATTAAAGGTGAATAGTACTCAGATGAATTAATTGTTGGCGGCAACAAAAGAGGAGAAAAGGGGATATGCTCCTTTCTTTTCCCCGCCTAAAAGCAAAAGACCAACGTAGCTCCCTAATATCCAAGTATTTTGTTCAAAAGCAGCCATACAAAAACCCATAATAATTACCATTGTACTTGCAACTAATATAAAATTACCCACTTGCTAATCAAAGTGGGCAACTAGAATCTAACTAAGTTAATTAAAGAGCAAAAGATCCATTTTCTTCCCAACTAATTCTTCCCTCTCAACTTGGTGACATCATCAAATAGCTCCCCTTCACTTTAGCTGTTGCCGACATTAATAATCCAGCTCTTTTGGCAACTTTCTAGCTCAGCACAGAAAATCTCCTTCTGCAGACAGAAAACCTGAAAAACCAGGAAGGCCTTCATAATATATGCTCAACTACACTTAGTTTTAACCCGATTAATTCAAGCTTTTAATGACATAAATTCTACCTATCATTAAGATTTATTAGTCAAAACATAAGCGATTAATTAAAAATATGTAAATCAGGTTAAATTAAGTAAAAAACATATAATAAAAAGTTATAAAGTAAAAATTAGAATAATAACAAAATAAATAAACTAAAATTATATAAGTAGTAA
>CATIWQ010674492.1:0-38033 GCA_949673415.1 Euphorbia schlechtendalii
GATCAAGTTTCTGCATTTTAGAAAATTCTAGTTTGTAACTGGTATATTGCTAGTATTTTACTAGTAAACAACTAGTAATGACATTTGGCTAGTAAACAACTAGTAATGACATTTTTTTAAGCTTTCATTCTGCACAAACTAGTTAAAAAATGTCAAACTGGTGTTTATCCAGTATGCAGCTAGTATTCTGCTACTAATGATCAAATTTCTGCATTTTAGAAAAATTCAAGTTTGTAATTGGTATTATGTTGGTATACTGCTGGTATTTGGCTAGTAAACACCTAGTAATGAAATTTTTTTAAGCTTTCATTCTACACAAATTAGTTAAAAAATATCCAACTGGTATTTATCTAGTATGCAGCTAGTATTCAGCTACTAATGATCAAGTTTCTGCATTTTGGAAAAATTCTAGTTTGTAAATGGTATTATGCTAGTATACTGTTGACATTTGGCTAGTAAACAACTAGTAATGAACAACCAAACTCTTTTTCGAAGCGCTTGAAGTAGATTTCATAAAAGGTTTTGTTACCTTCCTGACCTAATTAAAAAATGTTCAACTGGTATTTATCTAGTATGCAGCTAGTATTCAGCTGCTAATGATCAAGTTTCTGCATTTTAGAAAAATTCTAGTTTGTAACTGGTATTATGCTGGTATACTGCTGGTATTTGGCTAGTAAACACCTAGTAATGAAATATTTTTAAGCTTTCATTCTGCACAAATTAGTTAAAAAATGTCCAACTGGTATTTATCTAGTATGCAACTAGTATTCAGCTACTAATGATCAAGTTTCTACATTTTAGAAAAATTCTAGTTTGTAACTGGTATTATGCTAGTATATTGCTGGTATTTGGCTAGTAAACAACTAGTAATGACATTTTTTTAAGCTTTCATTCTGCACAAACTAGTTAAAAATTATCCAACTAGTATTTATCTAGTATGCAGCTAGTATTCAGCTACTAATGATCAAGTTTCTGCATTTTAGAAAAATTCTAAAAAATTCTAGTTTGTAACTGGTATTATGCTGGTATACTACTGGTATTTGGCTAGTAAACACCTAGTAATAAAATTTTTTTAAGCTTTCATTCTGCACAAATTAGTTAAAAAATGTCCAACTAGTATTTATCTAGTATGCAGCTAGTATTCAGCTATTAATGATTAAGTTTCTGCATTTTAAAAAAATTCTAGTTTGTAACTGGTATTATGCTGGTATACTGCTAGTAAACACCTAGTAATGAAATTTTTTAAGCTTTCATTCTACACAAATTAGTTAAAAAATGTCCAACTGGTATTTATCTAGTATGCAGCTAGTATTCTCTAATGATCAAGTTTCTGCATTTTGGAAAAATTCTAGTTTTTAACTGGTATTATGCTGGTATTTGGCTAGTAAACAACTAGTAATGAACAATCAAACTCTCTTTTCGAAGTGCTTGAAGTAGATATCATAGAAGGTTTTGTTACCTTCATGACCTTCTTATGAACAACTAAACTCTTGTTTTGAGAAGAAGTTTAGGTGCCATAACTATCGGAAACAGGAATAAAAAATTGAGAACAAAATGAAGGATTGTGGTGAAAATTCCATTAGGAAGAGATTCAAAGGATTAAACAACAACCCGTAACACAGATTATGAAGAACAAGTTGTTGAGAAGCAGTTAAAGTTTGAAATCGTATCGTAGAGAACCGAAGTCTGAGAAATCGCAAGAACAAACACTTGGAAGAGAATCAGTTGAGAAACCGTGAGAGGATGTTAAATAATAAAACTCAAAAAACGTACAGAAGATAAAAGGAAGAAAGGAACGTACAAAAAGTAATTAATGAAAAGTTTTGACCCATTTAAGTTAAGGGTCAAACCTTAGAGCGAAATAGTTTTGACAGGAGAGCTCATAATTGACAAATTCCCAAAAAATTAATAGGTAATGAGTATTCTGAAGGTAAATTTTGATCCTATAAACAAAATTTTGGGTAACATACGGAGATAAATGGTTAATTTTTTTATTTAAATAAATTTCTTTATGAATTGCTAATCTTAGTATTGACCCTAAATAACATGATGATGTAATTAAGTAACAACTTGAGAGATCATTGGGGTCCAAGTGGTAACCAGTTTTCGATCACTTACGTAATGTCTCAAGTTCGAGCCTTGTAAACGTTAAATATCTTCATAAAGAGACACACACAATATAGTTAGGTGTGTGACTCAGATCGCATCTGGATATAATCGGATCAAGCTCCGGTGAATCGGATAGCTAACAACAATCACAAAAAAGTACCAACTTAATCAAAAGATTTTAATGTTATTAAGGGTAGGGTAGTAAAAGAGCCGAGCCGAGCCCAAACACTAGTTGTTCAAAATCTGTTCGTTAAATTTTAACGAACTCGAATCGAGCTCGAGCTTGGTTAAACTGAGTCTGAGCCGAACTCGAGAAATCAAGTCCAATCTTAAATCGAGCTTAGCCGAGATTTAACTGAACATATTAATTAATTTCGACAAACTCAAGCCGAATTTTGAACTTAAATTATGTTTTAACTACATGAATAAAATTGTTACGTATTTAAAACTTATTTAATCTCTTAAAAATACTTAAATTTACGTTAACGTATATACATATGTATATTTATATATTTTCATAATATACTCATAATTACAATGAACGTAAATTTTTTTCACGAACAAGCTCGTTTATTAACGAATCGAGCTTGAACGAACTTTCACCGAGCTAAACATCAAACTGTTCAAATGTAGTTATGTACATTTGCAGCCCTAATTAGGGGTACACCGTACGCATTATGTTCGACAAACATTGAATTCTGGGAGGAAACTTTTCGCATATAAATTATAATAGGCTAAATGCATCATTAACCCCTCGACTTGCCACCAAACTTCCAATGTCACACTTAACCTAGAAAAATTTCAGATATCCCTCAACTTGTTACCTCCTCATGCACAGTTGACATAAAGAGTGGATTTATCAGGCAAGTGGGAATTCATTTCCCCCATCTATCTGCTTTTTCTCTCTCTACATTCAACTTACCATCTCCCCTCTCCTCCACCGTCAAAATACATCCTTTCCGCCGACTTGAAAGCCATTATTTTCGTTATTAACACCGAAATCCTCATCAGTAAAAATATTACCAACATCACTGGAGATTTCGTGGGAGAATCAACGAGTAACTCATCTAACAATTCATCGGAAAAATCTTGAGTATGTTTCGCGACGGCACCGTCCTTCATCAAGATGTTCTTGAGCTTGCTGATCCACGAATATGGCGATGGATTGAAAAAAATCATTTGGTGACGGTGACTATGAAAGACAGTGGAACATCTGTTGGTCAATGAAATAGATTAAAACGGGAGATAGTAAAATTCAAACAAAAATTATCAATCAAAACAAAAATTAAAGATAGATTAAGAAAATTAAGATCTTTCGATAAATGGGTCTGTGGTCGGTCTAATTCAATAAAGTCAATAGTGGAGAAGAAGAGAGCAAGAAAATATCAAATTTTAACTCTCATTGAATTTTTTAAAAAATAACATGTGTCGGATCTTTAATGGTCTGACTTTTCAAAGTGAATGACGTGGCGTGAGTATAACTCACACTTTACAAAGTGATTGATGCAGATTAAGTGGTTCAGTTTTATCAAATTAAAGAAGGTATTCGGATCTTTTCTAAGTTGAAGGTTACATTTAATTATTATAGTCAAATTGAGGATAATATTGATATATTTGATCATTATAATATAAGTGAAACTAGGCATATTCTATTTATATAAAAGTAACCAACTCGAAAGAACTAAAATTTTTTTTTGGACATTTCAAGTTCGACAAATTTTTTGTAAAATTGATTTTGAAGAAATGGAATATCAAAAAAACAAATCTTAATAATGAACAAAAGAAGTTATCATATGGTAATGTTATATTAATTCAATTTAATTGCATATCAATATCATTTATTTCATTTCACTTTTAAATAATATATTAAAATGAATAATAATATCAATTCAATTGTATGTAGTTCATGGACACTTCTCAAAGTAAAAGTTTGAGATTCAGGTTCGATAGTTAACATTTTCAAAATAATTTCGATTTTTAAGATAAAGAAATGAATAATAGTTTTATAAAAAAAATAATGATAATGTTATGTTAATTCACTTTTATTGCATATCTATACCATAAAATCAATATACTTCAATAAAAACTCCACCATATATCTTATATTAGACATGTTAGTATTTTATTTTACATTTATATTATACAGGGATCTATGATGTAATTGTACACTCCTCCCATCTATATATACAAACTCTGCACCTCTTATACATTTAACGAGAGATTCCAAACCCTAAGCTGCTCCTCTATCATGGTAATTAGAGCTTGTTGGGCGACACCTCCGCTTTTCTTTCTGATCCCAATTGCTTTCGCTTTTCCTCCCTCATCTTCGATCATAGAATTGTCTTTTGTCAGTGTTACGATGTCTGACTCTATTGCTGCCTCATCCTCCTCGTCTGATATAATTTTATCCGTCTCCGGTGAGACCCGTCAGCTTCGTTTTCTCCTTCGTTTGCTCTCCAACTTTTGCTTAAATTTGACTCTGGAAACTACATCTTACGGCGCACCCTTATTGAACCAATGATTGCAGGCTTCTCTTTAAGTTCGTTTATTGATGGTACGAATGTTAAGCCTCCGCCTCAACTTCCCCATGGATCTTCGAATCCGGCTTTTGCTGTTTGGAGAAGACAAGACCAATAGGTGTTAAGTTGGGTTCTATTCTCTCTCCCCGTCAATTCTTCCTCAAGTTGTCAACGTCAAATCTGCTCATGAGGCCTGGACGAAACTAGAGTCCGCATACGCATCAGGATCGCGATCTCAAATATGTGATCTGAAACAACAATTTAACTATTGCGCAAAGGTACTGATGAATCGATTTCTGAGTATCTTTAACGGGCTAAATTAATTTCTAATAAACTTCTTCCATCACAATATATCATTAATGAGGATGATTTGGTAGATGCCATTATTGATGGTTTAAATGGACCTCAGAGTCCTTATCGTGATTTTTGTCGATCCCTTGAAACCTACATGGTGGTTGTTACTTTTGATGACCTATATGGTTTATTATTGTCGGAGGAACGTCAATTAAAATGTATTGTGGTTATTGTAAATGATCTGAACAATATCAGTACCCATCTTTCAGTTTGCTCTCAATTTCAGAACACAAGAGGAAGAGGACGGGTTAGGACATTTGGCTGTTCGATTATGCAGCCAACATATGGACAGTAGTCCTAGTATACTTGCATGTCATCTGTTTTGGGGCCACCACCATCTCATCCTCGTTCTCAAGGTACTCGGTTTGTTGGTCAGGTATCTCCGTTTGCCTCGGTTGATACTTCTACATTGATTTGCCACAATTGTGGAGGGTCCGATCACTGTGTACGCCAATGTCCCTCACCGAGAAACCATAACCGTAACCCAACCAGCCTCATCTCCAATTTTACCACTACAAACCCATCAGAAAAACCTTGGATCATGGATAGCGGTGCAACCCACCATCTCACCTCCGATTTGGGAAACCTAAATGTTTATTCTGAGTATACGGGTTTGGAAGAAGTCCAACTAGGTAATGGTTCCCATCTTCCTATCAGACATATTGGTTCTTCTCATTTTCCTAATACATAGTTTTCATTAAATAATTTGTTGCATGTCCCTCATTCGAATTCGAATCTTGTTTTAGTTAGTGTACTTACTAATTCTAATATAGTTTATGTGGAGTTTTTTTATAAGCTTTTTGTTGTGAAGGGTCTTCCAGATAGGTAATACTTCGTGGCCCGAACAAGCATAGGTTGTACACCTTTCCGCCACTAGCTCCACCGTCAGTTCGTTCTCATCTTACATCTTTGGGCATGTAGCATAAAAGACTCGGCCACCCTAGTTTTTCAGTAGTTAGTCGAATTTTGCGTTAGAATAATATCAAATGTTTACCTAATAATTCTAGTCACCATTTATGTTCTCATTGCGCTATTAGTAAAAGTCATCGTTTACCTTGTTAGTTGTCTGAAACAAGTGTGTCTGTTCCATTAGATCTTATTTGTTCAGATTTATGGGGTCCTACTCCAATTAATTCTATTGATGGTTTTGGTTACTATATTCTGTTTCATGATCATTACAGTAAATATTCATGGATTTATTTTCTGACCCGTAAGTCTGATGCGATGTTAATGTTTATTACTGTTTGGTCACATGTGGAAAAATACTTTGTCTATCCGATTAAAGTTTTTCAATCGGATGGCGATGGTGAGTTTATTAAGATGTAGTCATTGCTGGTTAATCAAAACAATAATTGAGTATGCAAACATTGCAAGGTGGAATTTCAAAACTTAAAATTAACCTAAAGATCTCCTAAGCATGCCATAATTGATATAATCTAGGTTAAAACATTCCATAGATGCTTTTAGGTTTATAAAGTTTATAAAGGAAACTTAGCATCTAGGTTTAGAGAATTACTAGTTGATCTGTGCTCTCTCTTTTGGTGATGGTGTCCCTTAGAGCAATTCAGTAAAACTTCGTTAGCACGAGCTTCCAAACAAGGAGAGCCTCTATGATTGATCCACACAGATCTTAACTGACCAAATCATCATTGAGGAAGAACTTGTTAGTAAATAGCAGCTGTTAGACCGCTCGAAGGCCAACCCAAAAATAAACCGAGAAGTCTCACTTTAGAAAGAGCCTTCAAAAGAATTCTTCGTTTGTTTACAGAAACTTGTGGAGGATCTCACATAATGAACGAAGAGAGAGATGTTGAACTCAGAGAGAAAAGCTGAGCTGAAGAGTGTGTGTTGAGAATAATGAGAGTGGAGGCCTATATATAGGGAAAAGGAAGAGTGTTAGACTCCCCCTCTAACACTAGGTGGGATGGGAATATCCCATCCCACCTATGCGGGTTAGCCGCGCGGTTCACAATGACCCACGAGCCTTTAAGCAAGGCAAGCCCGTCGCAAGCCCAATCTTGCGGCCCGTGCAAGTGTTGCCATGGGCAACGCTTGCGAACTTGTCTCGTGCGTTAGCGGGGTGTGAGCTTTTCAGCTCACGGGGTAGCCGCACAGGCCCTACTTCGAACAATCCGGTGTTCATTTGGGGCTCACTCTCAACGTGAAAAATTCCCTTGCTCTGCTTTGCTCTGTGTTCTTTATTCTCTTTAATTATTAATTCGGTCAAACCAATTAATAATTTTTCTAATGAATTTGACAACTTATATTTTCAGCATAGACCCAGTCCATAGGTTCTTTACTTAGTCAGATAAAGACCAAAAGTGTGTGACCTCATACGATCTCGAAGTATAGAGCTGCTAGAGGTTAATCTAAACTTGACTTCCCATCTCGGAACCTAAAAGCTTAGTGTTCCAGACCGGTATGGAACTCGATGGCTCTAGACGATCAAATGGGCTTTCTAGTAAAGGAGTATGATCCCCCTATTCTTGGATCGTCATGTGCTTGTGACTTGATCCGAATCTATAGTAGTAACCAATACAATACACTCCTTCCATCAGGTTAAGTACCATCCAGTTTATTGAGCTTGAATTAAGTGTTAGCTCATGTAATAGTTGTAGCTATCCTAGAATTAGACTTATTCACGAAGAACACCACTCAACCATTATGTATCAAGATTGACTAGAAACCCATTTTATCAATCTTATACTATGATTAGAGGTTTATGAGTGTGTCACTTCAAAAAGGGGCCCTAAGGTAAATCTCCCATTATATCACTAAATCAGGAGCGATGGATCTCGTCTTAATTACTCGGCTTACTAACATGTGATTATCACTAAATCCGTAATCACCCCGTATCATCTTGATCGCCAATGTATGAATAAGTATGATCCAAAGTATAACAACTCCTACACAAGGTAACCAGTATATAAAGTCTGAGGATACTTGCACTGCTATTGCAATAAGACATGACACCAACACATAGATATCGTTATTTTCAAGTGTCTATGTTATAGCAGTCTCTAATGTATTACTTGAATACATTCATGTGTTAACTCAAGGTACGACTTTCAGCTTGTGAGATCGGCTGCTTGGATCTAATCCAAGGAGTAAACCTACACATGCTAGTTTGTCCATTCCATTGATATCCAATCTCAATGAAACTATGACTAGGGATATTTAGACTATTCATAGTAACACGTATGTGCAATTTTCACACCACATAGCTCCCACTATGTCCTCGCACTTTTATACTATGAAGTAGTCATGGACTTTGTCTCATCAATGTGTATATACTTATTTAATGCTATACATATATGATACCAGCGAGATACATAAATAAATAAGTAGCACTGGTAAGAAACATAGATGCCTTAATTATTATAAATAATAATTCAAAATTGTTTATACATTATAGCTAATAAAGATATAATGCCCTAATTGCCTCTAGGGCATACATCATGTCTAACTGATAAATCTTTCCTCTAATAGCATTGAACACGTTATATCTTGTCCTTATACACTAGAATAAAATGGTTGTGTTGAACGGAAACATCATCATATAGTTGAAACAGGTCTAGCTCTCCTTCATTGAGCAAACTTACCTATGATGTTTTGGTCTCATGCTTTTGAAAATGCAAGGTTCCTTATTAATCGTATGCCATCGCCTACAATTGTGAATGATAGTCCCTTCCATCATCAATTTCATGTCAATCCGGATTATTCTTTGTTACATGTGTTTGGTTGCTTGTGTTTTCCTGGTTTACGTCCTTACTCATCTCATAAACGTGATTATCATTCTCATAATTTTTTTTTCTTGGTTGCAGTCGTCCTCACAAAGGGTACCATTTTTTTTATCCCATTTCTCATAACTTCTTCATCTCATGCCATGTCATTTTTTATGAATAGGTTTTTCCTTATACGGAGTTGTTGTAATCCGTTGCTCATGATCTAATTAGCTCAATGTGAGAGGATGACGTTCCAGACCCGTGAGAACGCTGTGAGGCTCCGGCCCCGTGAGATGGGGCGTGGGGGTTTTCCCGATTGGAAAAAAAGGGTGTTTTAAGTTTAAAGAAAGGAACTTGTTCATATAATAAGTTTAATAGACTCGAGATCAGGATCTCTAGCCTATGGTACTTAGAGTCGCCACCTGGATCAGCTCTTCCAGGAAAATTCGGTACAACCTAGATCCGTTAAGCCTAAGTAGTACCAGAGTTCAGAGATTAGGGTCCAAGATGAGCTACCTATATTTGTTATCATTTGAGTTAACATTATTTCTGTTTAGAAAACACACTTATAATATTTCGATGCAATCTAGATGTTTATGTCTTTGATTATTTAGCGTGCATGCAGAAAGTAGTAAATAAAGTGCGAGAAAGTAAACACGTAGGAAAGTAAATGCGCCTAATCTATGAGATTAATTACATATTGGGATGGGGGATTTACAAATCGCTTAAATACATCAATATCTAACAAATATTACATTTGACGAATGCGATACCTGAAGGAAATTAAACCCTAACATACATCTATCCTAAACTACCTACATCCACAAAGGTTAGCACAGGGGATATTCCACCACACAAATATGTACCAAGTGTACCACGTATACTCGATTGGGATTTTGGAAAGACCTATGTGGTTGAGGTAAAAACAACAGAGATTTTGAAGTTCTTATTCCATGAAAATTGTTCATTTTTATTTTCAACTATAATGGTTACTTTTATTAGTGAAAATGTCGCATGTTATATTTTGGGTTGGTTATGTGGGAACTTGAGTTCCCTTCATGTGGGTGACCTAAAATAATATTTAGAAACATAAATCTAGGCCGAACATGCATAACATAGCTATCGTTTGGGTTAACAATAGTAACGATGTCATCCATATCATTACCGACATCCTTGTGAAGGGCGATATTGATATGAATGGCCTGAAGCACTTTCGTTGCTATTATAAACCTTAATAAACATATTAATACATTAATAAATCATATATAAATCCTAAATAATTATAATTTAGAGGTTTTTTACCCCCAATGATGCATTTCTAAACTCAGAAGGGTCTCGGCGGGTCGTTCTGGGCTTAAATGATTCGAAAAGGAGCAAAACGAGGTGAAACTGAATTCTGCCAAAGGAAATGTCGTTAATGACATTATACCATGTCGTTAATGACATTGAAATGTTGTTAATGACATTAGGTCATGTCAATAACGACATCGAGGTTCCAGACCTACAGAAAACATGCAGAAACAACAGAAATAGCAAAACAAAAATCCGAAATTCAAACGATCATAAATTTTACTATACTTAACCGATTTTGGATGATCTTTATCATTATGGAAAGCTCAAGATGTGTAGAATATGTTTATGTAAATAAAATACTCAAAAATATTTGAAATCATACTGCAATTTCTGGAAAACAGATTAGTGTGCAAAAACGGAAATAACCAAAAAGAAAATGAAACCTCAAAAAGAAAAGCATATAAATGTAAAAACAAACTCTAGGAACTCAAATGCTTACCCCGTAGTCATGAATCCACTTTCTTTAAGGTCCATGACGTCCTCTAAGAAGCTCTCCATGCTTCTTTTTTGTTGGATTTGGTGATTTACCGAAAATCTTTAGAAGGGATCTATTCCTTGCCAAAGTAGATGCTTCATAAGGTGTAGTAACCTTCAAAAGAGTGATAAAGATATTGTAGACTCTCCATTTAAGTCTAAACCTCAAGGATTTAATCTAACTAACCCAAAATCTCAAGTGTTGGGGATCAAAGTTTGGTGTTTTGCTCAAGAACACTCAAGAACACATGAAGAATGCCCACTAATGCTTTCTAAATCTTTTCCTCTCTTTATTTTCAATCTTTTCTGATTAAATTCGATTCTCCCTCTCTAAATTCAGTCTTCCCATTTTTTGCTAAATGTGAGCTCCCTTCTTGTAGGAAAGCTCCCTTCTTGTAGGATAGCTCCCTTCTTGTCTTTTGCATTATTTTCTTCCCCCCATTAATGCCCATGTCGGATGGCATTATGTAGATAAGGTGTAATTCAAGAAAATTTAAAATTATAGGGTAAAGATGGGTCTTTCTGGCTAAAAATTGTAGAAAATGCAATTTTAGTTTTGCTGAAAAGTCAATGTCGTTAACGATATTGCAATGTAAATGACATCCCAATATCGTTAATGACATTGCAATGTAGCTAACGACATTGCTTCTTTGCCTTGGGCTTTTTGTGCTGAAATTACCTAAAAAAAGGGTTAAGGCTCAAAGAAAAAAAGCAAGCTTCCTTCGGATGAATTCAAGTCCTTGTAAAAAGTGAAACTAGCAAGGGAAAAATAAATTATAGCTTTATCATCAAACTCATGAGTCGAGGCGAAATCCTGTGCTCACAGACTGCCCCTTGTGGGATCATTGTTGATATGAGATTAGTATGGTCCCACGATTGAAAGAGTAGCGGGGTTTAGAGATGATACCTGATCGGTCACGGTTGGCACTACTTGGGGTGGAAACTTCACGATGATCGAAAGTTTTTATCCTGGTCCGACATTATCGAGGATTGGTCTCTCCGTGCCCCTTGCGAATTGCCCGTTCTGCAATGATTACCCCTTGAAGGTTGACCTTTGGTTGTTGCTACCGCTGGAACCATTGGGGAAGAACGTTAGCTGTGCACCTTCATTCTTCTAGTTGAGAGTCCCATGTACAGGTTGTAGCAAACCCATTGATGACGTGGACCGTAGAGAGTTCACTGACTGAAAAGGTCAGGACAAGATGTGAACTATAGAAAGTTCACTGACTGTAAAAATTCAAAAAAGATGTGAACTGTAGAAAGTTCACCAATTGTAGAAAGTTAGAAGATTACGAATTGTAGAAAGTTCGTTGACTGTAAAAAGTCAGAGACTTGGGAACTGCGGCAAGTTCATCAATTGTAAAAAGTTAGAAATTTGTGAACTGTAGAAAGTTAGTTTGACTGTAAAAAGTCAGAGAATTACGAACTGTAGGAAGTTCACTGACTGTAGAAAGTCAGAAGATTACGAACTGTAGAAAGTTCGTTGACTGTAAAAAGTAAAAAATTTACAAACTGTAGAAAGTTCATTTGACTGTAAAAAGTCAGAAGGAAAGAGAAATGTAGAAAGTCCGTTGACTATAAAAAGTTTGAAGAAGATTTGGACTGTAGAAAGTCCGTTGACTGTAAAAAGTCTAAAAAGGAATGGGGACTGTAGAAAGTCTGTTGACTGTAAAAAGTCTAAAAAGAGATATGGATTGTAGAAAGTCCCGGAGGGTATGCCAACTATAGAAAGTCTGTGGTGGATGCTTCGTGTGAGTTGATCGTGGGTTGACTATGACCCTCGAAACTGCTGGGGAAAGGATGAAAGACTTGTGCTCCATGCCTTTGATGATACATTGACTGTGGTAAGTCTTCATCGAAATCTGCTGTGGGATGGTTGACCGTTGCGGTCTGAATTGTATGCCCCTTGTGAGTTGACCCCTAGATTGACTATGACCCTCAAAACTGCTGGGGAAAGGATGAAAATCATGTGCTCCATGCCTTTGATGATACGTCGACTATGGTAAGTCTTTGTTAAAATCTGATGTGGGATGGTTGACCGTTGCGGTCTGAATTGTATGCCCCTTATGAGTTGACCCCTGGGTTAACTGTGACCCTCGGAACTGCTGGGGAAAGAATGAAAGCCATGTGCTCCATGCCTTTGATGATATGTTAACTGTTGTGAGTCTGACATAGATGCCCCTTGTGAGTTGAAGGGGTACCTACAAGAATGAGGAAATTTATTAGTAGATACTCGTGACATATGTTTTAAATCCTTAATTAAGATTGCTAAAATCAAAAAATTTTACCCCTTCAATCAAGATTTAAAACATGAGGGTTCTGAAAAACTTTTCTTTAAGCTCATGATAAACGTGGAAACTTGAGTTCGAGATTTTCGAGGATGTCCCGATGGCCACTCCGTTGTTTTGAGAGGCTTTTGTGATATTGTAATGTTGCTTGAAAGAGGCTTTGGTAGGCTTGAATTATACGAAAATTGAAATGGCTTGAGTTAGGCCATCGTCTTTCTCAATTTTGATGATGTACTACTCTGACAACTTCTTGATACTTGTAATTTCCTCATGTGCAGGTAGAGTGTTTTTCTCATCGGAATGGCATTGCCTCGGTTTAACATCACCTTCACCTGTAAGTTAGATGATGTGTATGCATGTATGAATGACTTTATTCGTGAATAATATTTATCGCATGATGTATGTTTGTCTATTGCAGATATAATTGGCTTTGGAGTATTGGCCCAGTCGATAGTAGAAGCTTCATTGCATGAGGGGCCTTTTGTAGGTTTCCAAATTGATACCTTCTTATGCTGGTGCATGAGTACCCCCAGGATTCATCTCATTGGGCATTCCATGGTTGCCTTACTCTCAATGGTCGAGTTTTGTAGACATGACTCCTTCAGAGTGATGATGGACATGGGTCCGAGTCGAAGTTCAATTTTGTGGATGTATCAGAGTTAAGTTTAAAGCTTGAATTTGGTTTGAAAAGGATTAGGATGAGTCATTGACTTTTTGACGCTCATTTCCTTCTTTGGTATGGAGCCAGTGATGTTAACGTTGATCCTGAACCATGTTGTTGATGCTCACTTTGAAGTTGATAATGAGAGCTTGGAAGCTTTTGTTTGTAACAATCCTCTCTGCGAGGGAAATAAGAAGATATTCGTCCTAATATCTGGAGGAGATAGACGATTCTTTGCACCATTCCGAGGAGGAGATGATGAATTTGATATTTCTTTGGTTCTAATTTTTGCATAGACCGCCCTTACGGGTTTTCAATCTATCAAACCTTGTCTTAATTTTTACCTGGACCACCCTTTCAGGTTTTCAATCCAGCAGACTCATCTTTTCTTCTTTTTTCTTTTCTTCCTTTTATTCTTTTTTTTATTTTTATTGAACCATGATGTGATGGGATACTTACTTGCGATATTCTACAGTTGGCATACAAACAATCAAGATAAACATATGCATAAAGGTTCAGCAAGAATGCCAATTCATTGATGAACTTAACAGGGGTATAAATTCAAATGATTTGACTCCTGCCATTGACTAGCCCTTTTAGGTTTTCTAATCAATGTGTTTGCTTTTCTCTCGATGTCCTAAGCTTTGTTTGAGCCACCCTTTTCGGGTTTTCAACTCAGCAAACTATTCTTTTTGTGTTTTGAAAAGAGGCCCTAATTTTTTGCTCAACTAGCAGAGTGCTAATTGATAGGCTAATTACTTTTTGTACTGCTTTTTACATGATTTATTTCTTTCACCTAGACGTGATAGAGTTTGAGCCTATCTTGGTGGATTCATGACTTTAACAGCTTATTCGTTCAGCATTTTCTGATTAATTTGTTAACCGCTCTTGCCACGATGTTGGCTTGACGTATACATTGTGATGAGCGATGATGCTTGACATTCGCCTTTTCAATTGTTCTCCCTGATTTCTTAACAGCCAAATAGGGAATGAGTGATTTATCGAGGATGGAAGACTTCAAAACCTAAATCAAACATAGCTTGATTTCATTGAACACCAACAGGTATTGTCTATTGGTACTCCTTCAATAGTGTGATGATCAGCCCATAAATGGTGATGAGCCGCGTGATGAATTCGATGATAAATTGAAATGTTTGACTCCTTTGTATGTTTGGCACTGGCATCATGTTGGCCAACCTATCGGGTGTTTAACTACTTTGGGGAACTTAGCTTTGGTTTGCTTGGTTGCTACTATCTTGACTCTTTCGGCCCATTTTAGTCGCAATATTGTCATCTTCTGTTTGACTGACTTAATGGTCAGCGGAGATTTTGTGTTTGATGATCTTTCTGTCGACCTCTAGCATATCTTCATAGGACCAGGCAAACGCTATCACGTGTTGACTAAGTACCTATGTTATCTCTCATTTTTCATCAAGAGTCAAATCATTTGAAATTATTATATGGGATTCATTTATATCCAAATTAATTTCATGCAATGATGTATCATGTATACTAAAAACATTATGCTCATGTTCACAAGAATGTGTGATGTCATCCAAAAGGATAACAAACAAGCAAGCGAAGTTTGACGCATCTGAAGATTCAAAAGCCTCGTTTACAAAGTTTGTTAACAAAAAAGAGTTTAAAATACTAATTATTACATTATTAGCATCCTCATCCTCCACATGCGGAGGGTCTTCTTTCCCAATTACCACCTTTTAGTATTAATACTCATTGGTTGGTTTCCCCATGGGTGTGTCCAGAGATTCAATCCACTCAAGCTTCTTAGCTTTCTCGAAAACCTCATTGTAAGAAGTGAAAGTGTTGGTCCTGAACCTTTGTCGGTAGACCTGTAGTGCCCCGGCCAATAGCTTTACAATCATCTCAGATAGACTAAGCTTATCCTTGAGTAGCACTTGGGTCGCCATCCATCTGTTGTAGTAGGGTTTCAACAATTCATTAGGTCCGTGGTTGACGGCCTCGAGATGTTGTATGGTGGTTTTTATTTTAGAATTGAAGCCATACTACTCTATTAGGGCCTCTGAGAGGTGCTTCCAGTCATGAGCTATTTCTAAAGGCAGGTTGTTATACCATTCATTAGCTGGCCCTCCTAGTGTAACAATAAAGAGCTTAGCCAGCATCTTGTCACCGATCGTCATAGCTCTCATCACAGTCAAATAGTTGACCAAATGTGATTGAGGATCTCCTTCTCCCTCATACTTCTCTAATCTTGGCATTACAAAGTTTTCGAGAAGCCACTCCTCATTATCTACCACCGGAGGGACATGGTAGTAGTTTGGCTGGAAATTCTGGAGTTGGCTAGCGTGTGTAGCTAAAAACTGCTGCCATAATTCTGCTATGTTGGGAGGCAGATATTGGGGGATTATCCCATCAGTCCCTTGCTGAAAATTGAGATGAGGAGGAGTGAACATTGTGATCTTTTGGCTAAACTGCCCCTAGGGTATTATGGTACTGCTAGGAGTGACCATAAAGTTGGGAGCATATGGTGCCTGGGTCATGATCGGATATTGCGGTGGTCGGAGCATGAAGTTCAAGCTTGTGTTGAAGTAGGATGGGGCCCCCAGATTCTGAGGGACCACCGATTGCGAGGCAAAGGTCTAACGTGATGGAATGAAACTAGATGAAGGTCTAGCTTTTCTTGCAGATGAAGTTGAGTGATACCAACCCGGATGGAACAGACCTGAATCGACCAATTGTTGACCAACTTGCCCTTGATTAAATTGATTCTGGGATTGAGCAACCTGGAAGGATTTAGCTTGCCTCAACCCTGAATGATCATTACCACCAGAAGTCTGACCTGTCTGAAACTGACCGAATAGTCCTAGACCTTGACTAAATTGATTCGATGCTTGGGATAGCGTTAACCCCATTTGGTCATGGTGATATTGGTGTTGCGAGGTTCCTGTGCCAAATTGGGAAGTAGTGGCATGATTCCCAACTGGGTAACCTGATGATAGGTGAGTATTAGGAGCAGAGTCTGAAGTACGGTTCTTTGGCTGATGTGGACGAAGGTGGAACCGTAGCGCTTGAGCAAATTGATCACTATAGAGAATGGCACTTTGAGCATTGGCCATTTCTAAGCCGGTGTTTAATGGGATTTGTTAGACAATTGTCACCTCGTGTGAAATCTGCTCGTTTGTTACATGACCACCTTAAGGATCCATCATCCCGAAACTTTGACTTGAACCAAAGATTGATCTCCGATTCAAACCAAAATCTGAACTTAAACCCGAACCCAAATCTGAACTCGAGTCTTTGCTGGAATTAGTGTGTGGAATACCCTTTGATGGAAAGTTCTCTAGGTAAGCCGCGATGGGGGAAATCCAGACGAGGCGGGAAGTCAGCCTCTTCCAAGCCTTAAGTGAAGCAAATTCAATCGAACAACTTCATCAGATATGAAATGCATGTTTGACATACTTGATGTTGATGTGCGAGATGCATATGATGTGGCTGCATTACAAAGGGTTAATGTGCCATGATGCGATAAAATTCATATTTGTCAATCCATTTGAAACAACAGGGTTAGTCATTAGTATTAAAGACATAACTCAAATGATAACAAGGCTTGACCTGTGTAGTGAGTGCTTGAGGTTGAGGTGACATCTATGTGATGTCGAGGGTCGTGTTTGTCAATCCATTTAGAATAAACAGGTCGATTACCATAATACCCATGTGGTAGTAGGCTTATGGTTGAGGTGTGACTCACATTTTGCCAATCCATTTGGAACAAAATAGGTTGACGTCCATAATACCCGTGTGGTAATATACTTGGTTTTAAAGTGGACTTATGTTTGCCAATCCATTTGGAACAAACATGTTGATTGCTATAATACCTGTGTGGTAAAAGGCTAAGGTTATGGTTTGTGTTTGGAAATCCTCTTGGAACAAACAAGTTGATTGCCATAATTCCTGTGTGGTAATAGGCTTGGTTTGAAGTGTGATTTATGTTTGCCAATCCATTTGGAACAAAAAGGTTGATTGCCTTAATACCCGTGTGGTAAAAGGCTAAGGTTATGATTTGTGTTTGCCAATCCGCTTGGAACAAACAAATTGATTGCCATAATACCCGTGTGGTAATAGGCTTGGTTTAAAGTGTGACTTATGTTTGCCAATCCATTTAGAATAAACAGGTTGAATTCTGTAATACCTGTGTGGTAAAAGGTTGAGGTTATGATTTATGTTTTCCAATTCGCTTGGAACAAACAAGTTGATTGCCATAATACCCGTGTGGTAATAGGCTTGGTTTCAAAGTGTGACTTATGTTTGCCAATCCATTTGGAACAAACAGGTTGATTACTATAATACCAGTGTGGTAAATGGCTGGGATTTTTGAGAATTCGCAATTGTGGCTCTTTCTCATGTCATGAGGTGGCTTTGCTCAGCTTTCACACAATTGTGCGAGTTCGGGTAAATAGTGCATTATACCGTATGACTCTTAGTATAGTGGGTTTATTGCCTCGAATGGGCAGAGGTTCAGGTACCAAGTAGGTACTGCTATACTTTGGGAATTTGTGATCCTAATCATAGGTCACGTTGTCTTAGCATATTGTCTAAACCTAGGTGTGAGCGGATGAAATTCTCGGAGGTCCCGCGCTAACGCCGCGAGGCGCCGGCCCCGTGAGATAGGGCGTGGGGTTTTCGAAAATGATGGATTTGTGGCTCTTGGAAGAGTATTGGAAAAGAGGTTCCCATGAAGGAAAACCGAGTTATACTTGAAAATAAGTGGGTTCCAAGTACAAAAGACTTGAGATCAGAATCTCTAGTCTGTGTTACAGAGTCGCCACCCGGATCAGCTCTTCTGGGAAATTTCAGTACAGCTTAGATCCGTATGCCTAATTCGTACCACAAAGTAAAGATTCGGGTCCGGGATGAGTTATCTATTTCATCGTCATTTAAGTTAAATTACACTATGAATGAGAAACCACGTTTATAATATTCAAACTTAAACTAGATGTTTTCAGTTTATGTTCATCGCGCATGCATAAAATAGTGAATAAATTATGTCAAGCATTAAGTAAATGCGGAAAAGTAAATTAATAAATTACAAAACTCAGGGGATGCAATCCCCCACCTAATCTATTAATTACAATCCCAAAAATGATTAAAATGCGATACCCGAAGGAAATTAAATCCTAGGCATACATCTAACCTACATCCACAAAGATTAGCATGAGGTATATCACATATGTTCGATTTTGATTTTAGCGAGGCCCGTGTGGCCTAATTAAAACATCGATGGTTCAAAGTTGTTATTTGGCATAAAAATGGTTCATTTTTATTTACACGTATGTTGGTTGATTTTATTAGTGAAAATGACCGCATGGCAAAGTGGCGAGGATGATTATCCGGGAACACGTTTTGTTCCCTTCATGGGGTTAACCTAAAATGACATTTAGAAATGTAAATCTAGGCCGAGCATGCACATTAATAAATCACATATAGATCCAAATAATTACAATTTATAGGTTTGTTTCCCCCAATGATGTGTTTTTAGACTTAGAATATTCTCAGCGGGTTATTCCGGGCTCGAATGATTCAAAATGAAGTGAAACAAAGCAAAAATGCATTTTGCCAGCACTGATATCATTACCGAAACTAGGTGATATCGTTAACGGTATCGATTTTCTAGACCTGCATGAAAACACAAAAAATAGCAGAAAACATAAAAAACGATAATCCAAACTTCAAATGACCATAACTTTTGCTATGCTTAACCAATTTTGATGATCTTTATCATTCTGGAAAGCTCCGGATGTGTAGAATATGTTAATATAAAGAAAATTTCAAAAAAAATTTAATATCATACAGAAAATTGTGAAAGATAGAATGGTGCGCAGAAAACGATAATAACAGAAAACAAAATGAAACTTCAAAACGAAAAGAATGTAAATGTAAGCATGACTCTAGGAACTCAGAGGCTTACCCATTAGCTGTGAATCCATTTTGTTTGGTCCACAAAAACACCCGAAAAGTCCTCCTCGTTTCTTTGGTTCGGTTTTGTCGGTTTTCGGTGGAAATGGAGAGTAAAAATCTCCTTTGGTGGGAAGGCTGAAACTTCTAGGATTTGGTTTGTGAGATGAGAAAGGGAAGAAGAAGAGTTACTTCCTCTCTTGAGTTTTGATCTTAGAAAAGCTCTAAAATCTCAAAGTTTTGAAGTTTGTTTTTGTTGTTTGTGTGTGGGATTTGTGGTAGCTTTTGCTTTGGATTGAGTTGGCTTTTTGGATGGGATTTTTGGAGGGATTGGGAGCTCTATTTTTCCTGGAATGAAGCCTCCCCTCTCCTGAATTTCGTTCCTCTTTGCTCCCCCCTTCTCCATTCTCCCCTTATGGGGCTCCCTTCAATCCAAAAGTCCACTCCTTTTTCAAAGTGGTTCACCCACTTATTTTGTCCCTTCATCATTTTCTTCCACCATGTGAGTTGGCATAATGATGATAGGATGTTAGGTGGAAAAAAAATCCGGATTTATGGGTGGAAATTGGGTATCTTGACTAAACAATGCGGAATTTTCTTCTGCTGTCTGCCTGTAAAGACAATATCGTTAACGACAATGGTCGATATCTTTAACGATAAGGGTTGATAACATCAACGATATCCATCCATATCGTTAACGATATCGAATGGTCCAGCGGGCTTTTCTTGGTTTGGGCTTTTAAATAGGAAATGAGGCCTAAAGAAACAAGGCAGATGATTTTCGGTGTAAAATGTGAAAAGCTAACAAGGGAAAAATTATAGCTTCATTATCGAACTCGCGAGTGGGGAGTAAAAATCTCGTGCTCATAGGATGCCCCTCATGGGATCACTGCTGATATGAGATCAGTATGGTCCCACAATTGAAAGAGCAATGGGGTTTAGAGATAATACTTGCCCAGTCGTGGTTGGCACTCTTTAGGGATGATGGCTGGAAGCTTTCATCTTGTGTGGCTTCTTTCGAGGATTGGGCTCTTGATACCCCTTGTGAATTGCCCATTTAGCAATTATTGCCCTGGAGGTTGACCTTCGGTTGATTGATGCCGTTGGAACCTTTGGGGAGAGAATATTGACCGTCTATCTCCGTTCTTTCTGTTGATGACCCATGTGTGCAGGCTGTGGTAAGCCTATTGACGATGTGGATCGTAGGAAGTCCACTAACAGTAAAAAGGTTGGGATAAGATGTGAACTTTAAAAAGTTCAGATGACTGCAAAATGTCAAGATTTTGAACTGTAGAAGGTTCGGATGATTATAAAATGTTAGGATTTTGAACCGTAGAAGGTTTGGATGACTGTAAAAAGTCAGGGTTTGGAACCGTAGAAGGTTCGAATGACTGTAAAAAAGTCAAGGTTTTTGAATTGTAAAAAATTTAGATGATTGTAAAAAGTCAGGGGATGTGGACCTTAGTAGGTCCTTTGACTGTAATAAGTCAGGGAGATGTGGACCATAATATATCCGTTGACTTTAATAAGTCAGGGAAATGTGGACTGTAATAGGTCCGGTGATTGTAATAAGTCAGGGAAATGTGGACCCTAATAGGTTCGTTGACTGTAATAAGTCAGGGAAAGGAATGTGGACTGTAGAAAGTCCAGAGGCTGTAAAAAGTTTGAAAAAGAATGCGGAATGTAGAAAGTTCATTGACTGTAAAAAGTCGAAAAAGGAATGTGGACTATAGAAAGTCCAATGACTGTAAAATGTCTGAAAGAAATACGGACTGGAGAAAGTCCGGTGAATATAAAAAGTCTAAAAAAATACGGACTGTAGAAAGTTCGGTGACTGTAAAAAGTTTGGAAAAGAATGCGGACTGTAGAAAGTCCGTTGATTGTAAAAAGTCTGAAGAAGATTTGGATTGTAGGAAGTCCAGTTTATGCCCATTGTGAGTTGACCATGGGTTGAATGTGCCCCTCGGAATTACTGGGGAAAGGATGAAAGCCGTGTGCTCCATGCCTTTGAGGATACGTTGATTGTAGTAAGTCTTCATCGAAATCCGCTATGGGATGGTTGACCGTTGCAGTTTCAACCGGATGCCCCTTGTGAGTTGAAAGGGTACCTACAAGAATGAGGAATTTTATTAGTAGATGCTTGTGATATATGTTTTAATTCCTTGATTGAGATTGCTGGAAGCAAAAATTTTTGCCCCTTCAATCAAGAATTAAAACATGAGGGTTCTGAGAAATATGGAAATTTGAGTTTGAGATCTCGGGGATGTCCCAATGATAGCTCCGTTGTTCTGGGAGGCTTTTGTGATGTTGTGATGCTACTTGAAAGAGGCCTAAGTAGGCTTTGAATTGACTTTAGGCTTGAATGGGCCGTCGTCTTGTTTGTAGGTCCCTCATGTGGAGGTGGAGATTCTTGTTCACTGGGATGATGTTGCCCCTGTTTAGCATCGCCTTCACTTGTAAGTGACATGATGCATATGCATGTATGAATGATTTTATGCATGAACAATATTTATCACATGATGTATGTTCATCTGTGGTAGTGACGTGGGCTTCGTTCATTGAAAAGCCTTCTCTTGTGCTGGTGCATGACTGCCCCTAGGGTTTGTCCCGTTGAGGATTCCATGAGTGACTCCCTCAGAGTGACGACCATGGGTTCGTTGAATCCGATTCGAGTTCAAAACTTGGATCTGGTCTGAGGAAAATGTGGATAAGTCGTTGATTTCGCACTATGTTGGTGATGATCATTTGGAAGCCATATGTCTGAAGTGTTGCACGTACCGTTCCGAGAAGGAAATGATGCTTTTGAAATTGGTCTTGTTCTAGTTTTGCATAGATCACCCTTGTGGGTTTTCAACCTATCGAACCTTGTCTTAATTTTTGCCTGGACCGCCCTTTCAGGTTTTCAATCCAGCAGACTTTTTTTTATTATTTTATTTTATTTATTTATTATTTTTACTTTTTTTATGTTTATTTGCGATATTCTACCATTGGCATGCAAGCAATCAAAATGAACATATGCATAAAGATTCAGCAAAAATGACAATTCATTGATGAATTTAACAAGGGTATAAATGTTTCAAATGATTTGACTCCCGCCATTGATTAGCCTTTTCAGGTTTTTTAACCAATGTGGTTCTCTCGATGTCCTAAGTTTTTCCTGAGCTGCCCTTTTCGGGTTTTCAACTCAGCGGACTATTCTTTTTGTGTTTTTGAAAAGAAGCTCTAATTTTTGCTCAACTAACCAAGTGTTAATTGACAAGCTACTTACAAATTTATTTTTATTTGTACTGCTTTTTATTGATTTATTTCTTTCACCTATGCGTGATAGCAATTGTGTAAGACTTGGTTGGCCTGGTAGATCGATTACCGTCCATATCCACGACTTCAGTTGTGGTCTCATTTAGCATTTCTAACCGATTGGTTGGTGCTCGCGCCTCTTTGTTAACTTGAGATGTATGTAATGATGAGCCTTGATCATATTTGCCCCACAAATAGTAGTAAGCCATGTGAAAGAGTTGTTGACATGTCCGACAATCTGACTTCTTTTTATCTTTAGCATTGACTTCTGTTTGATTATCCCACAAATGACAGTGATCCATGTGATGGAGTTGCTGACATGTTCAACGATCTTACTCCTTCTTTGTGGCATTACGCATGTTGTTTGGTCTTATGAATGGTGGTGTTGGAGTTGTTGACATGCTCAATGATTTGACTCCTCCTTTGTGGCATTGCACCGGTTGTTTGATCTTGTGAATGGTTTTGATGGAGTTGTTGACGTGTTCAATGATTTGACTCCTTCTTTTTATCATCACACCGGTTATTTGATCTCGTGAATGGTTGTGGTGGAGTTGTTGATGTGTTCAACGATTTGACTCCTTCTTTGTGTCATTGCGCCAGTTGTTTGGTCCAACTTGCTTGGTCAAGATTTTGGCCTTATTCTATCTCTAATCCTTTTGATCTTGGGATGAGTTAGTGGACATTTCATGTTTGGAGATCTTTCTATTGACCTTTCATCTTTGTATGATGAGGTAATTGTTATCACACATTGTCTAAGTACATGTATTTATCTCTCACTTTCTCTCAAGAGTCAAATCATTTGAAATTATTGTGGGGAATCCATTTATACCCAACTAATTTCATGAAATGATGTGTCATATGTGCTTAAAACAATATGTATATGTTTATGAGAATGCATGATGTCATTGATAGAATATCAAACAAATAAACAAAGTTCAATTTACAAATGCAAAAGCCTTGTAGGCAAAGTAGCTGAAAGCTAAACTATTACATAATCAAGCATGTGTTATCCTAGTGATCTTCTGATTTAAATCGCTTTAGGGATTCGAATTGCTCCATCCTATCTGCCTTCTCAAACAATTCTTGATAGCTCGAGAAGATGTTTAATCTAAATTTGTTCCTGTATGATGGCAGTGCACCATCTAGAAGCTTGGTTATCATCTCTGGTAGAGTTAAGCTAGCCCGAAGCCTAAACTGTGTGGCCATCCATCATGCATAGTAGGATTTGAAGTTCTCACTCTGCTCCTGCCTTATAGCTTCCAGATGTTGCATCGTGGTTTCCATCTGAGAGTTGAAACCATAATGCCCCAGCATGGCTTGAGCGAGGTTATTCTAATCGGTAGCTATGTCCAGTGGGAGGTGGCAGTACCATTCATTGACTGGGTGGCCCAAGGTGATGACAAAGAGCTTAGCTATCATCCGTTCACCCCCTAATGCTCTCATCACTGTTTGATAATGCATCAAGTGAGCGTGCGGGTCACTAGATGCTACGTACTTCTCAAACTGTGGCATTGCGAAGTTTGGGGGTAAGCTATCTTCATCCCCGATTGTTTGTTGCGTTGAGTATGAATTCATAAGATGACTACCGTGAGTGGCCAAGAATTGTTGCCATAATTCTGCCATTCCTGGTTGTTGGAGGTAGCATCCCTTGTGCTTGGATAAGAGCCATATTGTTCTTGGGGATATGCCGCAAATTGGGGCAGTTGAGGTGCCTGGAACTGTGAGGTGGCCGATGTATTCCAGTTAGGAACAGGGTATTAGGTCATTCCTTGGTAGAAAGGCTCTAATGAGAATTTCGGTTGGATAGGTTGTCCCTGGAAGTATTGGGTAGGATTAGAGAAGATATGTCCTGGTTGTCTAATCGGAGCCTGGTTCAGTTGACTTTGTCCTACCCCGAATTGATGAAAGGTGATTGGGGGCACCATGTGTGAGGTGGGAGAACCCCTTGTTGGATTGGTGTTGTAAAGGGTGACCTTCGGGTTGGACGCTGTTTTCTGGGCCCTCTCAACATGAAGGCGAATGAGCGAAGCTAGCTATTCGCTATTGGTAAAAGCATCTAAGGCAGCTGCAATCTCGGCGCTCACCGACGATTGCTGAGAATTTTGTCTCATAAGGATAGGGTGATCTTTCCTCACGCTTCCTTCTTGTGGATTGGCCATAACAGTGCGTGGAACTGAATCTGAGTCTGAACCCAAGTCCTCACTTGAGTCAGTGTACGGAACCCCCTCCAGATTGGCCACAATTGGAGAAACGCGGACCTGGCGGTGAGCAGGCCTCTTTCTAGCTGAGATACATAAGCAGAGGGTTAGATGTGCATGTAAGATTCATGTCATGACTCGTGATGCGAGAAATGCGTGAGATGTTTAATGCTGCATTCACAAGGGTTAGCATTTAATGATGCGATAAAACTCATGTTTGTCAATCCATTTGAAACAAACAGGGTTAGTAATTAGTAATAAAGACGTAATTCAAATGATAATAAGACCTGACTCATGTGGTGAGGGCTTAAGGTTACGATGACATGTGTCTTGCCAATCCATTTGAAACAAAATAGGTGGATTGCAGTATTACCCGTGTAGTAATAAGCTTGTGGTTGAGATGTGACTCGTGTTTTGCCAATCTATTTGAAACAAAACAGGAGGGTTGCCTTAATACCCATGTGGCAATAGGCTTATGATTGAGATGTGTCTCGTGTTTTGCCAATCCTTTTGAAACAAAACAGTGAAGTTTGCCTATTACTCAAGCAGTAATAGGTATTCTAAAGTCTTTCAAGGGGGTTGCATCCTGGAGATGCAAGTATGTGTTTGCCAATCCTTTTGAAACAAACTGACTGAAAAAAAAGTCGCGTATCATCCAAGTGATAATACACTTTCAAATTTTGAGAGTTCAAGTTCAGGTAAAATAATGTGTTATACCCTACATTTTTGGGAATGAGAACATAAACATGGGTGACCCTAATCTTAGGTGATACTGTCTCATCACGTCTCTAATTCTAGGTTCGAGTTCGGGTAGAATAATGTGTCATACCCTAGGCTTATAATTCCATGATTCTAAGCGAACAAAGGTTTGAGTGCTTAGTAAGCACTATATTGAAATGAGTAGGTATTTGCCCCGTTTGGGCTTTTGGTATGTGTGATTGCCCCGGAAGGGCTGTGAGTTGGATGTCATGATATGAGTGTGTGCATTCAAGTGTCTGCACAAAAATTTGTGGTCAGTATGACGTTTATTTAGTGACAATTTGAAAGCACATACCATGCAACGTCCAAACTTCCAACCTTATGACTCCTGCGTGTAGGGTTTTTGGCTAGTCTCTATCCTAAGTTTGGATCATCTTAACACTATGAAGTGTTAAGGAGCGAACATGCACAAAAAGATGCGTTTGTTTTAGTAAACCTAGGGAAAGTGTCTACGGTTTCCTTATATGAGCTTGGTCACGGTTGTTGATGTAGAAGGTTCTTGTTGCACTATGATACACTTTTCCCTCTTTTCAAGAGAGTCCATTCGGTATGGAAACAAGTGATCATCTCACAAGGTTCCTTCGATCACCAGGGGGTCATGAAGTATACTTTCGCAAGCTTCACGGTCAAAATAGGGCAACCTAACCTTAATGGCTAATCCGTCTAATGTTTATGCTCTGTTCGATATTTTAAATGTGGGTTAACTCATTTGATGACTTTTCAATACTCATCCAAAAATCTTTCAAATTGTTTTAAGTTTAAAAAATATCCCCAGCAGAGTCGCCACTGTGAGCAGACGACGTTCCCGAAGGTCCCGCATGGATGCCGCGAGGCACCGGCCCCGTGAGATGGGGTGTGGGGTTTTCGAAAATGATGGATTTGTGGCTCTTAGAAGAGCGTTGGAAAAGAGGTTCCCATGAAGGAAAACCGAGTTATACTTGAAAATAAATGGGTTCAAAGTACAAAAGACTCGAGATCAGAATCTCTGGTCTATGTTACAGAGTCGCCACCCGGATCAGCTCTTCCGGGAAATTTCAGCACAGCTTAGATCCGTATGCCTAATCCGTACCACAAAGTAGAGATTCAGGTTTGGGATGAGTTATCTATTTCTTCGTCATTTGAGTTAAATTGAACTATGAATGAGAAATCAAGTTTATAATATTCGAACTTAAACTAGATGTTTTCATTTTATGTTCATCGCGCATGCATAAAACAGTGAATAAATTATGTCAAGCATTAAGTAAATGCGGAAAAGTAAATTAATAAATTACAAAACTCGGGGGATGCAATCGCCGACCTAATCTATTAATTACAATCCCAAAAATGATTAAAATGCGATACCCGAAGGAAATTAAATCCTAGGCATACATCTAACCTGCATCCACAAAGATTAGCACGAGGTGTATCACATATGTTCGATTTTGATTTTAGTGAGACCCATGTGGCCTACTTAAAATATCGATGGTTCAAAGTTGTTATTTGGAATAAAAATGGTTCATTTTTATTTACACGTATGTTGGTCGATTTTATTAGTGAAAATGACCGCATGGCAAAGTGGCGAGGACAATTATCCGGGAACATGTTTTGTTCCCTTCGTGGGGGTAACCTAAAACGACATTTAGAAATGTAAATCTAGGCCAACTATGCACATTAATAAATCACATATAGATCCAAATAATTACATTTTAGAGGTTTGTTTCCCCCAATGATGTGTTTTCAGACTTAGAATATTCTCAGCGGGTTGTTCCGGGCTCGAACGATTCGAAATGGAGCGAAACAAAGCAAAAATGCATTCTGCCAGCACTGATATCATTACTGAAACTAGGCGATATCATTAACGGTATCATGTGATATCGTTAACGGTATCAATTTTCCAGACCTGCATGAAAATACAAAAAATAGCAAAAATGATAATCCAAACTTCAAATGAGCATAACTTTTGCTATGCTTAACGGATTTTGATGATCTTTATCATTCCAAAAATTCAGGATGTGTTGAATATTTTAGTGTAAAGAAAATTGCAAAATAGATTTAATATCATATGGAAAATTGTGAAAGATAGAATGGTGCGCAGAAAACGATAATAACCGAAAATAAAACAAAAATTCAAAACGAAAAGAATGTAAACATAAGCACGACTCTAGGAACTCAGAGACTCACCCAATAGCTGTGAATCCACTTTGTTTGGTCCACGAAAACACCTGGAATGTCCTCCTCATTTCTTTGGTTCGGTTTTGCCGATTTTCGATGGAAATGGAGAGTAAAAATCTCCTTTGGTGGGAAGGCTGAAACTTCTTGGATTTGTTTTGTGAGATGAGAAAGGGAAGAATAAGAGTTACCTTCCCTTGAGTTTTGATCTTAGAAATGCTTTAAAATCTCAAAGTTTTGAAGTTTGTTTTTGTTATTTGTGTGTGGGATTTGTGGTAGCTTTTGCTTTGGATTGAGGTGGCTTTTTGGCTTAGATTTTTGGAGGGATTAGGAGCTCTGTGTTTCCTGGAATGAAGCCTCCCATCTCCTAAATTTCATTCCTCTTTGCTCCCCCCTTCTCCATTCTCCCCTTATGGGGCTCCCTTCAATCCAAAAGTCCAATCCTTTTTCAAAGTGGTTCACCCACTTATTTCATCCCTTCATCATTTCTTCCATCATGTGAGTTGGCATAATGATGATAGGGTGTTAGGTGAAAAAAATCCGGATTTATGGGTGGAAATTGGGTATCTTGACTAAACAATGCAGAATTTTCTTCTACTGTCTGCCTGTAAAGACAATATCATTAACGATAATGGTAGATATTGTTAACGATAAGGGTTGATATCGTTAACGATATCCATCCATATAGTTAACGATATCGAATGATCCAGTGGGCTTTTCTTGGATTGGGCTTTTAAATAGGAAATGAGGCCCAAAGAAATAAGAAAAATGATTTTTGGATGATTTTGGGACCTTACAAAATGTGAAAAGCTAACAAGGGAAAAATTATAGCTTCATCATCGAACTCGCGAGTGGGGAGTAAAAATCCCATGCTCCCACTAGGTGTGTGATATTAGTGTAACCTCGAGTTTGTGGTGTCATGATGACCATATCATAAATGAGTGTGTGCATAATAGTGTCTGCACAAGAGATTGTGGTTAGCATAATGCTATATACAATGTATGATAAAAGGGAAGTGGTAAACACATAGCACATATCATGCGATGAACTTCCTCCGACCTTATATCCCCTCGCGTAATGGTTAAGCTTCTAAATCTAAGCTTAGGTCATCTCAATACCGTGAGGTATTAAGGAGCGTGCCTACAAGGAGATATGAAATTTGTTTTGGTAGACCTAGAGAGAGTATCTATGGTTTCCTTATATGAGTTCGATTATGGGCTGTTGATGTAGAAGGTTCTTGTTGCACTAAGATAGACTCCAAGCCTCTCCCCAAATAGGTGCGAACGAGGGAGGTACATGCTATATGGTAACAAGTGATCCACCTGCTTAAGTATCTTCGATCACCATGGGGTCACAAATGATACTTGCACAAGCTTCTCTATAAAATAAGACATCTTAATCTTCAAGGCTAAGCCATCTAATGCATATGCTTTTGTTCAAAATATCATAAGCATGGATTTAACTCATTTAACGACTTTTCAATACTCATCCAAAATCTTTTAAACTTTTAAGTTTATGAAAAAGATAATCCCCAGCGGAGTCACCACTGTGAGCGGACGATGTTCCGGACCCGTGCGGATGCCATGAGGCGCCGGCCCCGTACTATGGGGTGTGGGGGTTTTCCCGATTAGAAAAAAGGGTGTGTTAATTTTAAAGAAAGGAACTTGTTCATATAACAAATTTAATAGACTCGAGATCAGGATCTCTAGCCTATGGTACTCAGAGTTGCCACCCGGATCAGCTCTTCCGGGAAATTTCGGTACAGCCTAGATCTGTTAAGCCTAAGCTATACCAGAGTTCTGAGATTCAGGTCTGGGATGAGTTACCTATTTTATCGTCATTTGAGTTAAAATTATTTCCGTTTGGAAACCAGACTTATAATATTTTGATTTAATCTAGATGTTTTCGGCTTATGTCTTTGATTTTTTAGCATGCATGCAGAAAGTAGTAAATAAAGTGCGAGAAAGTAAACACGTAGGAAAGTAAATGCGCCTAATCTACGAGATTAATTACATATTGGGATGGGGGATTTACAAATTGCATAAATACATCGATATCTAACAAATATTACATTTGATAAATGTGATACCCGAAGGAAATTAAACCCTAACAAACATCTATCCTAAACTACCTGCATCCACAAAGGTTAGCATATGGGATATTCCACCACACAAATATGTACCAAGTGTACCATGTATGCTCGATTGGGATTTTGGCAAGACCCTTATGGTCGAGGTAAAAATAACGGAGATTTCAAAGTTCTTATTCCATGAAAATTGTTCATTTTTATTTTCAATTATGTTGGTCATTTTTATCAATGAAAATGATGCATGTTATATTGTTGGGTCGGTTATCCGGGAACTTGAGTTCCCTTCTTGTGGGTGACCTAAAACAATATTTAGAAACATAAATCTAGGCCGAACATGCATAACATAGCCATCGTTTGGGTTAACAATGGTAACGATATCATCCATATCATTACCGACTTTCCTGTGAAGGGCGATATCGATATGAATGGCCCAAAGCGCTTCCGTTGCTATTCCAAACCTTAATCAACATATTAATACATTAACAAATCATATATAAATCTTAAATAATTACAATTTAGAGGTTTGTTACCCCCAATGATGCATTTCCAAACTTAGAAGGGTCTCATTGGGTCATTCTGGGCTTAAATGATTCGAAACAGAGTAAAACAAAGTGAAACTAAATGTCGATAAAGACATCGAGGTTCCAGACCTGCAGAAAACACACAAAAATAGCAGAAACAGCAAAATGAAAATCCGAAACTTCAAATGATCATAACTTTTGCTATACTTAACCGATTTGGATGATCTTTATCATTCCGAAAAGCTTAATATGTGTAAAATATGTTATGTAAATAAAATACTCAAAAAGATTTGAAATCATACTGTCATTTCCTGAAAATAGATTGGTGTGAAAAAAAGGAAATAACTGAAAAGAAAATAAAACTTAAAAAAGAAAAGCATATAAATGTAAACACAAACTCTAGGAACTCAAAGGCTTACCCCATAATCATGAATCCACTTTCTTTAAGGTCTATGAAGTCCTCCGGGAAGCTCTCATTGTTTCTTTTTGGTTGGATTTGGTGATTTACCGAAAATCTTTTGAAGGGATCTATTCCTTGCCAAAGTAGATGCTTCAGAAGGTGTAGTAACCTTCAAGTGAGTGATAAAGATGTTGTAGACTCTCCATTCAAGTCTAAACCTCAAGGATTTAATCTAACTAACCCGATAGCTCAAGTGTTGGGGATCAAAGTTTGGTTTTTTGCTCAAGAACACTCAAGAACACATGAAGAAATGCTTCCTAATGCTCTCTTAATCTTTTCCTCTCTTTCTTTTCAATCTTTTCTGATCAAATTCAGTTCTCCATCTCTAAATTCAGTTTTCCCTTTTCTGCTAAATGTGAGCTCCCTTCTTATAGGAAAGCTCCCTTCAATCCAAAGTCAAGAAAGGCTGCTTGTTTTTTTATCTTTTGCATTATTTTCTTCAACCCATTAATGCCCATGTCGGATGGCATTATGTAGACAGGTTGTAAAGATAAGAACATTTTAAATTATGTGGTAAAATGGGTCTTTTTGGCTAAATTTTGCAGAAAATGCAATTTTAGTTCTACTGAAAAGTCAATGTCGTTAACGACATCGCGATGTCGTTAATGACATTGCTTCTTTGCTTTGGGTTTTTTATGCTGAAATTGCCTAAAAAAGGGTTAAGGCTTAAAGAAACAAAGCAAGCTTCCTTTGGATGAATTCAAGACCTTGTAAAAAGTGAAATACTAGCAAGGGAAAAATGAATTACAGCTTCATCATCGAACTCACGAGTCAGGGCCCCCTACTCACACTCACCTATTGTTCCCCCACCTACAATCATATTCTAACCACAACCTATACAACCTATAATAGTCCCACCTACTACACAAACCACGACACCTTCCCCACGTTCAGCCGTCTAGTCACCACCTCACACCCATCATGTCGAACCACAATCTCCTTCCTCACTACCACCTATAAAAAGTCAGTCTACCCAACCTATGATTAACCCGCCAGACCCGTCTCAACCACCTACCCTGCCATCTCCAACTACTCCATCTACTTATTCACCTTTCGCTATGCCCTCGATTCCATCCCCTTCCATTTCTAGACTCCCTCTTAATCTAAATCCTACCTCAGCAATTCTCCCCTCCCCAGGTCTGTCTCTCGTGGTAGACCTTCAAAAGTATGGCAAACAATCAACCGTGTACGTAGGTAAATTATGGTGCCTCCATCAGATAGGGTGACTTGAGCTCAGGCTAAATAACTTGGCCCACATGCTTTCACCCCTCAAACATCTACATCTGATCCCACTAGATACATAGTAGCATAAAAAATTGCACATTGGCGCATGACAATGCAAGAAGAATATGATGCTTTACTTCGAAATGGGATATGGGAGCTTATCCCTCCTTCTCTGGCTACGAATATTATCGGGTGTAAATGGGTTTTTAAGATGAAGCTCAAACTGGATGGCTCAATTGAACATTACAAGGCACGTCCTATAGTGAAAGGGTTCCATCAATGTCCTACTACAGATTTTCATGATACCTTCAACACGGTCTTAACCAACTACTATTCAAATCCTTTTGTCACTAGTTATGAGTCATTCGTGGTTCATTTCAAATTTTGATATTTCAAATGCATTCTTACATGGCGATCTTGATTATTCGGTTTTTATGAGTCAGCCTATAGGCTTTGTAGACAGGACTTACCCTAATTATGCATGTCATTTGCGAAAATCTTTGTATGGCTTCAAGCAATCATCACGTATGTGGCATCATAATTTGATTCATGCAATACAGCTTCTGATGCTCACATGTGGATGTATCTCTTTACTATTTCCGTAAGGGTACTTGTTTTCTCTTTTGTCTAATTTATGTGGATGACATTCTTGTGATTGGGAATGATGTTAAGGAAAGGAAATGCTCACTCAGTTTCTCGAGGCTTGGTTTGCTGTTAAAGATCTAGGACCCGTCAGCTATTTTTTGGGAATTGAATTTCTTTTTAATCGTGGTTGTCTTTATTTATCCTAACAAAAGTACATTTCCAATCTTCTGGTGAAAGCCGACATGACTAATTGTAAACTAGTGTTGACACTGGCGATTCAGGAGGACAAGTACAGCTCGACTAATTCTTCCTCATATGATGATGTTACTGCATTTCAAGAGCTTGGTTGGTGGTTTGCAGTACTTGACACTAACCCGACCTGATATTGGTTATTCAGTCCATAGAGTGGCACAATTTATGAATGCTCTGAAGGTTTAACATTGGCAAGCATTGAAGAGAATCTTGAGATACCTCATAGGTACAATGACTCATGGCCTCTGGTATAGTTCTCAGCCTCGACTTACACTTCATGAGTTCTTAGATTCGGATTGGGCAGGTGATGTGGTAGATCGGAGGTCCACATTAGGATTTGCTATTTACCATGAATCCAATGTTATTTCTTATATTTCATGAAAACAACGAACAGTCTCGAGATCTTCAACTGAAGCTGAATAAAAGCTCTAGCCACTACAACATCTGAACTTGCTTGGATAGGTATGCTTCTACGGGATATTGGTTTTTCGCTTCATGGAGCACCCATGTTATGGTGTGATAATTTAAGAACCACTTATCTTACGACAAATCTAGGTTTTCAGTCCTGCACCAAACAATTAGAATTGAATTTTCATTTTGTTCGCGAACGTGTGACCTCGAAAGACTTACTTGTGCGTTATCTCTCGACAAAGGATCAGGTTGTAGATGTTCTCACGAAACCCTTGTGCGGTTGCGATTTCATGAGTTGAAGGACAAGTTGGGCTTGCGGGGGGAGGTTAGACATATGTTAGTATTGTATTTTACATTTATATATACAAACTCTCACACGTTTAATGAGAGATTCCCAAAACCTAAACTGCTCCTCCATCATCTTACAAGTTTAATAATTTATAATGGGACATTATTATTTTTTTTTCATATATTGTAAATTTATATTATAACAATCATAATTTACATATATAAGTATAAAAGTAATAATTATTCACCAGTATAATTATTAAAAATCAAAGGAAGAGAGGGAGATTTTTTTTAATATAATAAAATACATAAAGATTTCACAGGTTTAGATACTGGACAAATGAATTTCAAATATTTTTTAAAAATTCAATTACAAATTCAATTTTTATGTTTGGAAGACATTGGAATTTAATTCCATATAATTGATTGTTCATTTTCCAAATCCTAATTGCAATTTTCAAATCCAATTCCTGAAGATATTTGGATGGAAAATAATCCCTCCTATTATGTATAGATTTTAATACTAATAATAAAAACTATCATATAATATATTTATTATTTGTATTTCATGTTAATAATAATTAGTATAAGATATATTTATTATTTGTATTTCATGTTAATAATAATTAGTACAAGTAATATAGTATTACTATATACTATATAATAATATAAATTTTTATATATTTTTTTATTTTTATATGTTATTTAAAATTTATTATAATTGATTGATATTAGATTAATAATTATTATTTATTGTTTTGTTAAAGTAGGTTATGATGACTTTGCTTTTAATCAGGAGATAAAATGATGGAAACTTTGTTAAAAACAAAATCGCTGTAGAAAGACAATTGTTTTGTAATAATGACATTTCAAATAAAGGATAAGGAATATTTTAGATTATGATGTATAAATGAATTCGCGGATAAATCATTTCATGCACAAAAATAAGAAATTCATTTCATATTCTATCTTTTAATTCATTTATTTCAAGTCGATGCTCCTTTTTGGTCACATGAAGCTTCGGGTAGGTACTCGGTTAAGAGTGCTTATCGTTCTTTATTTTCATTTCGAGTATTCCATGAGCATTTTGTTGATTTTCCTTGGAACAATTTGTGGAAGTTGTCTTTACCCGCTAAGATTAAGGTGTTCCTTTGGAGATTATTGAATGGGATTTTACCCGTTCGGTTGAGAATTGCCCAACAATGTAATTTGGATGACTCTTATTGTCCGTTAAATTTCCTTGCCATAGAAACGGAATCGCACTTATTTTTACATTGTAACCTTGTGAGAATGGTTTGGCAATTGTTTGATGATCACCTTCTTATGTCGATGGAGCTTGATATTGTGAACTATGTTCATGATCTTTTGACTAAGGGTAATTCTGATCTTATTCGGCAGGTTATTTTTATTCTTTGGGCAATATGGGATGCTTGGAACAAAGTTATTTGGAGGAATATCTCCCCTTAGTCAGCATCCATTCTTCAATATGCCTTAACTCTCAATCACCAATGGTCCTCGATTGCAGTAGGGGGTTGCGGTATGATGGGAATTGGGCAGCAGCAGCCCCGCCTAGGAGGAAGTGGTTCCGGCAGCAGCTCCTTGGTCTTTTCTAACTCGTGACAGCCTCCCGTTACCCCTTTCATTAAGTGTAACATTGATGCTGCACTTTTCAACGACGTGAGGATTACGTGCTATGCTTTTGTGATCCAGAATGCAGGTGGGAGTTTTATTAGAGCAAAATTCGGGTTTCTTGACGCCTAATGTTTTCATTTCGGAGGCGGAAGCTATGTCTATTCAAGAGGCTTTATCGTGGCTTAAAAGCGTTGAGTTTACTCATGTCATTCTTGAGTTCGATTGTGGAGTTTTATATGATGCCCTTACCTCATCTGAGTTGGGTGTTTCTTAGTTTTATTCTATTATTTAGGATTGTAAAGCGATAGTGCAAACTTTTGTCTCTTATCTTTTTAATTGCGTGCCTAGGAACAATAATGTGTTGCCACATACTTTAGCTAGAGATGTTTATTTGAACTCTTCCAACGGAGAATGGACATCTGGCCACCCTGATTGTATCGCTTCTCTTTTGATTTAATGACAATCCTCTTTCCTTCAAAAAAAAATTCATTTATTTCATGTAAAGTAACTACAAATGAATTTCATATTCCCCAATAGATTGATTTTAAACTAGGCATGTGTGTCAGAAGATATAACACAAATGTTACAAGAATATAAGTATAAATTACATACAAACTTAAGTATTTAGAAAGATAGTATAGCAATTTAGAAGCAAGACACTACTAAGTGAAATAAATAAACAAATCAGATGCTATTACATCCAGACATACTTCTAAAGCCATAATCATCTAAGTGATTGGAAGAAAAGAAGACATCAGAGTGTGAAAAGCTTAAATTCGGAAAGTCACGTGAATTCTCTTTTGTAATCCCAACAGATAAAACCTCAACATATCTTAAAAACTATGGCACATTTGTAAAAAGGGACGTTAACTAACAAGAGATGAAGAATACATTTAGCTACATGATATTGACTCTTTGTAGGAGTCAAATATGCGCATAAAAGTACTCAACGTTGACTAAGACTGTAAATGATAGTAGATCAATCTTCCCTCTCTTCTCTCTAAGGGAAGATTACTATGTCTAACAGAAGATCCAATGATACAATGAAAACATTAGTCATGAGACAACGATTCAAATTGAATGAAAGCATATTTGATTTGCACTCATTCAAGAGAAGATGATGAGATCTGGTTAGGTGAGTAATAAGGTCAAAGCCTTAAACCAACAAATTGTTGAAAGCATTGTAGTAGTCCATGAATGTAACCTGCCAAAGTTGTCTTCAGTTGGGCCTCAATGTCAAGTATCCTTTTCCCCAAGGAATGTATGTTCTTAGCAATGTAATTGATGTCCTTGGCATCCTCAAACCTAGTATCTATGACAAATTGCATATACTCCTTCATCGGGTTTATCTTCTCAACCATAATATTCAACTTCTCGTGCATAGAAAACCCAATCTCGGGGAATCAGTTCCTAAGTTAGAAGACTGAATCTCTTTTACCACAAAGAGAATAACCTTGTGAGAGGAATTAATAGCAATGTCTGTGATAGACTTGATCACAACACATATTATTCTTTTGATTCAGGATAGAAGTGATAGATGTAGGTTTCATAACAAAGTTGGTTATCTTTACTATCTTTTTTATCAGCTTTGTCAAATTTATTTGTCATATTCTTAATGGTGTTGGAAATTGAGTTTTGGATGTAAGTTTGAGCCTTTATATTCTTCAAAATTTTATGCTAAAACCTAATCTATGTCAAGCTTTATTTCAGATTCATCTTCTCCAAACTTGTGAAATGTACTCTTTGGTCAATTAAAGTTAAATTGATGTTACTTAGTTGAGTTATTATAGCATCTAGACTTCCCTTCAACTTGGTAGCCACTATGATGGCTAGAGACATTGAAATTGGGATAATAAAGATGGTTGAACTTATCAGCATCATAGAATTGAACAAGCCTGATTGAATGAGGGACACCTTATCTACCAAACTCTTTGCTCTTTCCTTCGCCATGTAGTTCTTAAGGGTTAGCAAACTCCTTCATAACTTCTCAAACTATCATAGTACATGGCCTTTGAGGGAATGATGATATGCTCATAAAAAATTAGTAAGACAATATTCTATTTCATTCATGCATTCTCTGTCAATTTGTATAACAGTAGAGCTTTGCTAACTGTTGTATCAAACTCGTCATTAGATTTGAGAGGATGATATCTCATCCTTGAAATCTCTCTTTTCCTAACCAAGATGAATAAATCATCATCCTCTTAAATGTGATCTTTGCCAATGTAGTTGCTTCATCGATTGTAAAATTTTCCTCAACATTATTCATTTTGGCTCATTGAGTAGAATTCTTAGCTAAAAGAGCCTCTCTAGTGTAGTTCTCAGTATGAGGTCTGAAATTTATAAAGGAATTGGGTTGGTGTTTAAGATGAAGAGAGTGTTGGTCCATCATTTGAAGGAGGTGGAATAGTGTTTATGTCTGTTAGAGGAGGTGAAGAATTTTGGGGGAAGGAGTTAGTTGTTTAGGTGGAGGAGAAAATTGTTTTGGTGAAGGAATGGGTGATTTGGATGGTGATTTTTGAAGAAGATATTTTTTATGAAGGAGAATGAATGGTTTTAGGTGGTGATTTATTAGGGTTACAAAGAGTAGGGGAGGATGGAGTGGTGTGCAGGAGCGGACCCACGTACAAAGGTACAAGGGTTCTAGCCCCCCCTATAATTTTATAAATTACTATATATATATATATATATATATATATATATATATATATATATATATATATATATATATATATATATATATATATATATATAT
>CATIWQ010674551.1:0-14951 GCA_949673415.1 Euphorbia schlechtendalii
ATTTAAATTCTGATTAAACATCTTAATCGAACTCTAACTATTTAAACCATACACTTTCTAAAAAATCATATTTAGAATCAAAATCATGGTCCGAATCTCGATTTTTACCACAATCAATGGGAATCCCAACCATATAAACCATACACTTTCCAAAAAATGCCATTTTATGAGATTTAGTACCTAAAAACCCTAAATAGTATAATCTGATAATGAGAATATAGTGAATGAGTTTGAAACCCATGTACACCATACAATTTCAAAATAATCTCAAAATAGAAAACTTATTTTATAGAAGAAATCTCCGATTGGTTTCTAATCTCTCACAATCTTTTATGTTGTTGTTGCAGTTCCTTTTTTCCGATTTTAGGGTTAGGGTGATGATTTTGATGGAGAATCGACTTCAAGAAGGGTGGAACCGATTACAAGTTTTCCTATTTTGCGGCTTGTACGTCATTTGCAGATTTCTTGTTGCTGATTAGTGGAATCGAGTTCAAGATTCATTGTTCTTAGGTAAATGATGATGGAGAAACGAGGTTGAAGAAGGTTGGAATCGTTTAGAATTGTTCCTATTTTGCAGCTCGTTGTATTCTATATGAAATGTGTCACAAATCGTGAGTTAATTAATTAGTGGAGATACGGTAGTCAATTAAAGGGAGACATATAAATTTGAAAATGGGGTATTTTGTTAATTAGTTTATCCAATTGGGGTATTTTATTAAATACATGGGTGCAAGCATGAAACTGATATCTCATATGGGGTATTTACATAAAAAAACCCAAAATAAAAGGTGAAATAGATAGTCGCTTTTCGTAGTACTGTTAGACCTGGCCACAGGCCCGTGGAATCCATCTATGTCCGCTCTTCATGGGATGGGCTTGGATAAGGTAATTAAAGATTAGGCCCGGCCCGGCCCGAACCTAAAGTGGCCCGAATATAATATATGCCGGGCTTGATTTTAATATTCAAACCAAAGCCCGGTCCGAAAAAATAATTAATATGTTAAAAATATATATTTTTTATATAATCATGTGTGGTTGAAGACTTCATTTTTTTTGTTAAATGTTAGTCCTTCCGGTTCCTAATATTTGTCGTTAATAAAACGTTCAATACACTGTTAAAATGACTAATTTATCTCTTTTATTTTATAATAAATTTCTTTTTCTTCTTAGTTACCAATTTATTAATTAATTCACATTTAATCTCTTTCCTAATTAATGCAAGGGTAAATTAGGAAAATCTTGTTAAAAAGTGAATTGTTATTTTAAAATGACAAATATTAGGAACCAAGGTAAAAAATTTAGAATGACAAATATTAGGAACCGGATGGAGTAGCATTTAAACTCAATTTTGTTACTCATGCTATAAATATATTTGAAATATTAATAATAAATATTAAATTTTTTTATTTGAAATAATTAATAGTTAGGTTTTGATTATTTTATTAAGGGTCCAGCACGACCCGAGCCAGATTTATTTTTTCATGGGTCAGGTCAGGCTTGGGCTTCTCATTTTTTAGCTAGGCCCGAACCCGGCCCGGCCCACGCCCAAGCCCAGTACTCATAGAGTATATGGAGATTAGAATTTGATAGAGCGTGATTAGAATGTGAATGTTAAACATATATATAAAAAGTGTATTAGAGTGGCAGACGAGATGGTAGTTGATGTGAAGACAGTTTCTCTTAGAAGCATATTTATTATACTTCCAATAATCCTTTTGAAGAGTTATTGTATACTTCATTGATATTGAGAATTTCACTTTTTGTCTCATCATTCCTTAACTTCTACAACTTTCTTTTCTATAAAACAAACTAGCTGCAAACATTAAATCTTGTTGAACTTTCGTAACTAATATTACATACTTATGATTTTTACTTCGAAATCATATTTTAAATTTTAAGAAATAAATTGTATGTCAACTTTAACTTAACATATAAATGAAATAAATCTAATTTTCAACCAAATTTAATTTTGGTCACTAATTGTAATGACCAAAATTCTATATACGCCGCAATCGCAATCAATCAAGCTCTCAGAATTTTAAATTTGACAAGAAAAAAGTTATTTTACTCAACCTGGGTGCACAATTTGCAGATTGATGAGCAGTTCAAGATTTAATTGCTCGTCAAATATAAAATATCCATTAAAACACCAAAAAAATATTGGGGGTCCAATAAGAGCTCTAGAGAAAATATAAAAAATTACTGAAAAGCTAAAAGTCTTGTTCTGCTACCGAATTTAGCCTACGATCTGTGGGTCTGGATTTTTGGGCTGGACCCGGATTTGAAAGTATTATGGGCTTCAAAATAGGTCACGCTCACCGTTCGACTCAAAATATCGTTTTTGGATTTACGCGGTCTAATACATCAACAACCCCTTAAAGTTGGTTCAGAAAATCGGATATTACCCTCAATTTTTAAAAGGATCAGTTACCTCCTTAACTTGGCAAAAAGGATCAGTTAACCCCTTCAACATCACGTGTCAAAATCTGGTTGGTTTGATTTTTTAAATATGTCATTTTTCTGATTTTTCTCTCTCTAACCAGAAGTTGACATGTGGGCATTAATGAGGTAAACTGGTGCGTTTTTACCAAGTTAAGGGGCGTAACTGGTCCTTTTTACGAAGTTGAGATGGGGGTAACTGGTATTTTTGAAAGTTAAGGATGGCATCTAATTTTCTGAGCTAACTTTAGGGGGATGTTGATGTATTTGGCCCTTTTACGCATATATAAACTGCATATTTGTATTCAATTTTGTTTTCAGTTTAGTGTTTGATTCATTCAAGTTTGGTACGACAATTTAACGAATTATTAAGGGTTAATGATACATAAAAACTTACATACTCCAAATGTCAATGTTGGTATTTCACGATCTTTATATCGTTGTGTGAATACTTTTGTGCTGGACCCTGAATACTCGTGTGGCTTTAAGTAAATACCTGGCTCGTTCCCAACTCCTTCTCGAGTTTAGACACACTTTTTTTAAGTCAACCTAATTAAATGTAGACCTGTTAGCGGGCCGGGCTACCCACCCGGCCCGAACCTGCTTCAATGGGTCGGGTTTGGACATTCACTTTTTAAAAAAGCCGAGCCCGAGCCCGAATCCGTCAAAGCCCGAAGATTTATGGGCCGGGCTTGGTTTTTATATAAATACCCGAGCTCGGTCCAAGCCCGGCCCGACGAATAATTTTATTTATTTAATATATATTTAAACATTAAATTTATAATTATTTTAAGATTTTATATTTTATCCTATTAAACTTTTATACTTGATTACAATACATGTTACTAAATGTTAAAAATTTTAAGTAAATAATACAATTATATTTAAAATTTAAACATATTTTGACTTTTTTTTATATTTTTTCTATTAATTTAATAAAAAATATTATAACGAAAAAAAATATTCATGGATTTGAGCCGGGTTTGGGAATGACCTTGTTAGCCCGACCCAAGTCCAACATTCTAAAATACGAGCTTGGGTTAACATTTTTTGTAAAAAGCCTGTCAAACCAGGTCAGAACCCGACCCGGCCCACCCCACGAACAGGTCATTTAAATGTATGCTAAATGGGTCGGACTTGATGTCACTGTAAATATCTAAGCTTAGTTTAATTAACATTAACAATTTCTTAATTATAGTATTTCAATTGTTTTGTGTCTTGGTCTTGAGAATTGGAATATAATTAGTTCACTTGTTAATTAATTGTATTTATTTTATTCAGTTGCATCGGTTTTGTTTAAAATCATCACGATTGCCCTCTACTTCCATTTAATTTTAGAATCAGGGAATTTTAATTTTTGAAGAATTTGATATTCGATTACAACACCCTTACTTTTTTGTTGCACTTTGAGAGGAGGTGTGTTCACTGTATCAAAACATAGTAATTTGTACAGTCAATCTTTATTCATTCAATAATTCACTTAATTAATCAAATTAATAATCAGATCATGTTCTCTTCACCTTCAATAAAAATTATTCATTCTAATTAATACTTTAATAAAAATTAATAGGAATAATAATATAACAATGATAAATGGTAATATAGAAAAATAATTATTATACAATGTAGTTAACATTAATTATCAATATACTAAGAATAGTTTTTAAATAGTAATAATCACTACTGTTATTGATATAATAATATTATCAATTTAATTGTAATATAATATTTTTATTTATAATTATAGTATTAATTAATTAAAAATGCGACATGGGACAATAAAATGAAAATATTTATTAATTAAAAAAATTATTATGTTTTTTTAATCCAATAATAAGTGATACGGGCATCTCCAATGGTTCCCCATTTTGGGGAAATCCCTAAAACGGAGAATGAATATGGGGAATGGTCAAGTCCAACCATTTCCCATATAGTATATCCCCAAAATGAGGTTCCCTATATATGGGGAACCCATTTTGGAGAATGGTTATTATATTAATATTTTTTTTAGTTTTGATTTAATTTAATGTGTTTAATATTTTTTTGGTTATTGGGAATAGATTTCATGTAAAGAAATTAATATAATAATAATAAAATATTATTATTTTATTAGAATTTGAAATGGGGAATGGAAAATGAGAAGATGGTTAGAGCAAAAACATTGTAGATCCTGCAAAATGAGGTTTGGGGAATGGAAAATGGGAAAAATGGTTGGACATGCTCTAATATGAATCCAAACTGCAATATATTATAATAAAATATTAGTAGTTGACGTATAATTGTAACAATAATTATTATTTGAATAACAAAATTTTAATAATATGATTTTACGCATTATAACAATATTTTATTATTAATGGTATTAAAATTGTTTTATTAATTATTTTATATAGGTAGTTAATAATAATGCTATTTGTAATGATTAGTATAAATAATTTATTATTTTTTAATATTTGATTTTTACTATTATTTTAATAATTAGTGTATTATTATTAAATTCAAGTTCATTAAGTTAAGTTAAGTTCAGGTACATTAAATTCAATTCACTTAAGTTCAGTTTTTATTTTAGAAGTTGGAGAAAACATAACCTTAATGAGAATCAAAATTATGAATTTGATTACTTATAAATCTTTGCCCACAAAATATTAACAATTAATTTTCTCACACTCAATGATTGTAAAAGTCAAATGCATCAAGACCCCCTGAAGTTAGCTCAGAAAACCCGATGTCACCCTCAACTTTCAAAATGACCAGTTACCCTCCTCAACTTGGCAAAATGGATCAATTATCCCCCTTAACTTGGCAAAAATGCACCAGTTTGCCATTTCAATGTCACGTGTCAACTTCTGGTTAAAGAGATCAAAATCAGAAAAATGACATATTTGAAAAGCCAAATCAACCAGATTCTGGCACGTGGCATTGAGGGGGCTAATTATTGCATTTTTGCCAAGTTAAGGGGGGTAACTGGTTCTTTTTACCAAGTTGAGGGGGGTAACTGATCTTTTTAAAAGTTGAGGATGGCATCGGTTTTTCTGAGCCAACTTCAGGGAGGTCTTGATATATTAGGCCATTGTAAAATGATTTCCCGAAGAGAATTATACCTAAATGATATAGGCAAAAAAACTTAAAGATGATATTTTGCCAAAAAAAAATAAAATAATAATATTTTATATATATATATATAAATGTTGAATGGGTTAAAATATTTTAGAAAAACATAACATTTTAAAAAATATTTTTATCAAACAAATGTTTTATTTTATGGCTTATGTATGTAACTTTTGTACTTACTGAATCAATAATTACATTCTTGAAAAATATATAAAATATATTCTATCTTATGGATTGACTATCTTATGGATTGAGCAATGTTGTTTTTTAATCCTGCTCAAGTGTTTATTCTAGGCTGTTGGTTTACAAATTATGTTCAATTGTAAACGATTTCCTGGAAAGAAAAATACCTGATATGATATAGGCAAAAAAAAGCTTAAAGATAATATTTAACCAAAAAAGAAAATAACTATATTTTTAAAAACGTAACAATTTAAAATATATTTTTATCAAGAAATTTTTTTATTATATGGCTTATATATGTAATATTTGCATTTACTGAATCAGTAATTACATTCTTGATAAATATATAAGAAATTTGATCTTATTAAGATAATAAAATAAAACTTAGGGATGCAATTTTCTATATTGTACAGTAGTTCTGAATCAAATAAAATAAAGAAGTTGCTGCAATTGTCACATGGAAAAAGCACAATAATTTAACACATTTCAATATTATCAGCTCCCAGACTTGCCATAATTTTTTGCCTTTCCCCCCTTTTTGGCAGCTTTCTCTAGGAGAGGAAAATAAAAGTTCTCTTCTTAAGAATTACAGATAAAAACTAACAAATTTAATAAACATACAAATCATAATCATAGATAAATAGGTATAAGTTTAATAAATATACTTTAACAGAAAATATTTAAAATATTAATTGACATAATTTATTAATGTTCATTCGTTCCTGCTTATAATTAAGTATATTGAACTTAATTTATTTCATTGTATTGTATGTTTATAGTTTATAATAGGTAAGTATTATTTGAATTTTAAGAATTTTGTTTAGAAAAACGATGTCTGATTAATAGAATTTCATTAAAATATTTTTTATAGTTTTCAATTTATTTTGAGAGTTGATTTTCTTTTTGGCAAAGAATTTGGGGAGATATTTAAGTAGCCATATATTCCATCTCAATAATATTAATATATGCAAGTATATAATGTGACCCAAATAGTTTAAGGGTTGTTTGACATTAATTTTCAAGCTGTTTTTTTAATAAGTTGATTTTATAAATTTTTTATAAAATTATAAATTTTGGTTTTAAACTACATATATTGATCATTCATAATACTTTATTAGAAACTGTCTGATTTATTTTTTTCAAATTCAACCCTACTACACGTAGAAAAGATTTAAAAATGAAACTTTTCAGAAAATCATCTTAGAAATCACATCCAAATTGGCCCTAGATGCCTTCCCACATCGTTTCTATTGAAAGTACATTCCTAATATCTAAATTTTTTGTTGTCAACTTGTTATATGATTGCTCATTCATCTATTTGTTTCTTTCATTCCGTAAAATTTATTTTTTTTAAAAGCCACAAGAATAAGAATGTTTTTCAATCTCTGCATGCTTATAGGATTTTATTGTCCATGGATAACAAAAATAAAATCTGGATAAAAAATTACTAACTAAGACCATGATGATAAATACATCTTTAATTGCAAGAACTTGACCAAAATAATTTAGTCTGGATCGGTCCAACAGTGATGCAAGTGATGCAACCGCTCAAGATTCATAATCAGAAGGGGTTTAAAAATATTTTTATATTTAGATATTTAATCGTGTGAAACGTAAGAATGAAGATACTGAGGTTAGAAGAATCATAAATTATACTTTGAATGACTATAGTTCATGTAATCAATAATTCAATCTCTAGTTTTTACAAAACAATTAACTTTTTTTTTAGTTAGTATGCTATTTTACCCGGGGTTCCTTGAGAATGCGGACCGTACTTGGATTTAATTTTCTGACCCTGAATTTCAAAATCTCTCTTTACCATATGTACTTACCAAAAACACATTGATTTACCATTTGAATTTTCCCCTCGGTTTACTAGATATTGTGGTTTCAGAGAGATTTTGATATCTTTTTTTATTATTATTTTATATTTTCAATATGCTTTTTTTCGAAATTTTCCATTCCTACCCATATTAATTTGTTCAACTTTCAAGGTAACCATATATTAATCTCTAATAATAAGATGAGAAGATTATAGGAATCAATATTTATACATATTAATGAAGTCTTGAAAATAAAGTATGACATTTATGAAAGGGTAAATTAGTAAATCACCTCATTTGATTAATTGTTATCTTAAAAATCGTGAATTAGTTAAAACGACAATATTTAGTATACGGAGGAAGTAATATTTACTATACATGCAATTAGTCAAAATTTATATATAAAAAAAGAGATACAATCTTCAAAAGTTCGCTTAATAATTAATATCTATTATACGTGTAATCAGTGTCTCATGTTTGGTTGAGTCATTTGATCGAATAATAAGGTCAAATATATAATTACTTTCCTTAATTTGGTGTTAAAGGTTAGTTATCACCCTCAATTTTTAAAATGATTAGCTATCTCTTTAATTTGGTAAAAATGTATCAGTTTACCCCTTCAATGTCACGTGCCAACTTCTGATTAGATAGAAAAAAATTAGAAAATGACATATTTGAAAAATCAAACAATCTGATTCTGACATGCGGCGTTGAATGGGCTAAGTGGCTCACTTTTACCAAATTGAAGTGGGTATTTGATCATTTTACAAGTTGGATGTGGCATTCAGTTATTAGAACCAAATTGAGAGAGATAATGATGCATTTAGCCAAATAATAATAGTTTTCATGAAGTCATGTCATGATGGAAATTAACCATAAACATTATTCTCCCTCTTTTTTTTATAGAAATCTATTTAGTCAAATTATGAAAATCAAAATAGTAGTCTATTTTAAAATTTTATGATTTTTTTTCATTTTTCTTCATTTATACTCTTATTTATTCCATAGTATTAAATGCACAGTTTGTGTTGGAAAATTAAAACATTAACAATAATTAGTTCTTGCATATCCTTATTAATTATTTTATTGAAAAGTGTGAAATTTGTAAGATGATAGAGGTAGTAGTTGTTAAAAAATATAGACATGATGCATCAAGGACTCCCTTAACTTGTCCTTAAAAATCTATTCCCATGAATTTTTAAAAGTTTTAAATAACATCTTGTACCTGTTTAAAGTGTACACCATAACCCGTTAGCTCGAACTAAGGGAGAGCAAATTTCGGTTCGGACCGAAAGCCGAACCGAACAAGACCAAAAACTGAAAATGTGGAAAAGCGAGAATTGAAAATAGAACCGAATTAATTTCGGTTCGATTCGAACTGAATCGTAATATTTCGGTTCGGTTTCGATCATGGTTAAACCGAAATGACAGAAATGGTAAAAAAATCCTACTTTCCAAAAGGCTTAAACTGATGCAGCGGACTATAAAAAAATTCGAAATGATAAATTTATAGTCAAATTCTGAATAAATTGCAACTTCAACAGATATTAGACTTTAGAAATCACAAAAACTAGAGGAAATAAAAAAAATATTCTAAAAATTATTTGACGGTAAAAACTGAAATTGACATTCTATTTCGTCTATAAATAGGCTAGGGAAACTTCTGTTAAAATCCCGGAATTAGTAGACGAGCACATAAACTTTTAGAAAATTGCAATTAGGTCCCTGAAATCGGAAAAACACAAAATTGAAGGCTTAAACAATGTTTTTGGTCACAAACCGACATATGAAACGGCATAAGTCGTGATTTTGAATCCTTGGCCCGTTTTCGATGAGAAAACACATAAAATTTGCAAAAATCTAATAGTGGTAAAATCTAAAAAAAACGCATGCAACAAAATCTATGCATAAAATCGAAAACGCATACAACAAAAATACAACAAAATCTATGAATCAAACTGAAGTGTTGAAAATCACAGAAAACGAAATCAAAATTAAAACTTAATTTAGAAAACGAAATTACCTTCGAAAGTGGATTTCGCAGGATTATAGAAAGAGGGGCAGATAGAGGAAGAAGAAGATCAGTTGTGGCTAGAGGAGATCAGTGTGGCTGAGTTTTTTGTAAGCAAGAAGAAGACAATAAAGAATAATAGAAATTAGGGTTTTTAAATTTATATTTATAGCCTGTCAATTCGGCTCGGTTCAATGGAATTTCGATTTTTTACACCAAAAACCGAAAACCGAACTGAATTGAAAATCTGGAAAATGTATGAATCGAAAATTGAACAGTACGAATTCGGTTCGGTTGAGGTTGAGGTCGATTTTGGTTCGATTTCTCGGTTCGGTTTTGAAAAATTTTGCTATCCCCTAGCTCCAACTACCCTAGTCACACTATAAAGAATGTAGTACACTCGTGCCACGTGTTAAAGTCAAACCAACTAAACTTACCATATGGCCACGTTTTTTCAAAAAAAATTTGGGTAAATTTCAAAAAAATGTCATGTAGTTTACCTGTTTTGCACAAAGATCTCGGTAAACTTTTTATTTTCAAAAAAGTGCTTGTGTTATTAAAAGTTGGCAAAAAGAGGATTACCAATTTTTAATTGCGTCATTACAAAATGTAATCTTGTCCATTTGAATTGAAATTTACGGCTTAGATAATAAAAAATATAATATGAATACATTTTGAGATTTTGAGAAGTAAAAATATTTTTTAATTTAAATGTGGTTATAACTTTTAAAATCTCATAAATAATAAAAAAATTTCCGAAAATTACTCAAATTTTGATGTATAATTTTTAAATAATATGATTAAATTATAGAAATGTTGAATTGATCCTATTTTTAATCAAAAAAGTATTTTTTTATCACTCTTTTACTAATTTTTTGAATAAACTAACTTTTACCAAAAAAAAAAATTACACTCAACCTTTTTACATAACGATTAAAACACATGACATGTTATTAAAAGTTATCCATAATATTTTTATAATTTCTCTACTCTAACTGTTTACCGCTTCCAATTCTTCTTCATGTCCCTATCTTTATTGATCATTTTTAATTTTCAATCTATCTTCTAACCATTCATTTTAATTTATTCCATTATTAGACCCAAAAAATCAAACCTGAGAGTATTTTTAGTAGCTTGTGGATTCCAATTCTAGGTGGCATGTAAAATAGAAGTTCTTATTGATGATGTGACAATTGTCTTAAAATAGACAATGTCTTTTTTTAAAATAGGATTAGTAAATTGTTTATTGAATTTTAAATAATATTTATTGTAGACAGTATCTAGTTGGTTGTCGACATCTAGACAATCAAATAGACATTGTCTACAATAAATGATGACACATAGGTGTCACATCATACATGGAAGATAGGCTAGACAAGCTATTAAAGATGCATTTTCAAATTGATTGTCTATTTCTTCTCATGTGTCAAGATAATTTGTAAAATAAACAACCTACTAAAGATGCTCTAATGATGCTCCAAATCGTAACTCAACAAAATTGAAAAACAAAAATGGAAAAATATGAGAAGCATATCTCATCTATCACAATCTTTGGTGCGTTAAAACTCTCAACGATTTCATGAGCCGTAGCCAACACCCATCTTCGGCTCCGCCACCAAGGCCGGTGGTTGTAGCGGTGGCCATATCCTCGTTATTCACAGCTTTTGGGTCATGCGATTCTTGACGAGATTAGCTGATTCCAATTCACACTAATTTGCGAGAATGACGAAGTAAGTAATCTTCTTAATTTGAATTTGGTAACCATTTGAAAAGCCTCACCAAAAATTTCCACAAAAATTACCCACCCGTAACCAAATATTGATTACTTTCGCATCTCCTCTTCTGGATTTTGTTTCTTTAGATGTTTACAAACCAAATTGTAAGGTGTTTTGGAGGTGAAATGACATCTTTCCCCCTGATTGACAAGTTTTTCAATTTTTAACCGTGGACTGGAATAGTGTTAGGTTCGATGGTTTGAGTGAGCATATAAATGAGGTTAAACTCATCTAACACAAAATTAATTGGCTATTGTTAAGGCCTAATCTACTCCACTTATATAACATTAATTGTTCTTGTTTATTACCAACGTGGGATAACACCACATCTAACACCCCTGAAGTGCAACTAGACTTGCAGAGAACAATTAATGGACCAGGGAAAGTGTAGAGAATCTATGGACCGGGAAAGTGTTGGACTCGATAGCTTGAGTGAGCATACAATTCGGGTTGAGCCCATCTAAAACAAAACCAATTGATTTTTATTAAGGCTCAATTCTACTCCACTTACATGTCATTCCTTGTTCTTGTTTATTATCAATATGAGATAATAACACATCCACGACATTAATTGTCTCAATTTGGATTGCATAATTTGGTGTTGAGCAAGGCAGGGATGTGAATCAAAGCAATAAGGAAAGCATTCGATGCAACATATGATAAGTTTTTGAATTGGGGAAAAGATCGACACAGAAACAAATATGTGACACATAGAAGATGGAAAGAGAAAAAAGAAAATTAAACTTTGCCATTTTTTCAAATTTCTAGTAACTTTTCAAATATTGTCAAACCATCCACCATGGGATGATAAGGTTGTACAAGAAGTTATTTGGAATTTTCAAATATTGAAGAGGAATCAAGTTTTAAGGAACAACTTTAAAAGCCTTATGATATATTAAGTCAAATATATATTATATACTTTTTATGCATTTAGAATTTTATTTATTTTAATTTTCATCACGAAATGATCTTAATCGCAATACCATTAAAACATCTACATTCAAATTAATCTTCGGTTTCCGATTTACAAATTTTTGGAAGAGTAGATGGCACATTCCAAAATTTAAAGGAGATTTTATTGACTAACTCTAAAAAAAAGGGTGATTTAATTTGACGGTTAGATAACTCCTACTCTACTCCTTTATGATATCTAGCCACCACACCTACACTAATACTCCTACTTCATGCTATCCATTTAATTAAATCATAACAAATTTTTTATTTCATTAAGAGGCATAAAATAAAATTTCAGTCCTTTTATATTTGCATTGTGTTTCTTTTAAATTTTATTTTAGATTATCAATGTATTTTTCGTTATCTTTTCCTTCAATTTATCCTTGTATCAATAATACAAAAAAAATTATGTATAGATTAAAATATAAGTTGATAATTTTGAAGAAAAAGAATTTAGTTTGTATAGAAATGTAAAGATGAATTTAATAATTCAACCTGGGTAATGAATTTTTATTAATTGGACTTGCAAAAAAAATGGAATGAAACCAACTATCCTCTATGACCATCATTCATTTAATGGTTTTTTTCTTCCATTTTTTGTTTGTTTTTTTAAGTTAAATTCCAAATAAATGAAACCATTAATATTTTTAAGTCAATGTTGTTGGAAATAAAATATGATTGCAAGAATATTATAGCTATAAAAAGAGAAACATAGAAAGGATATGAAATATATTTTATTTCTTATCTCTGAGATATAATGAATAAGAAAAGTTTAATCCTGTTTATAAGAAAGTTCAATGGCATAACCGTAAATAATAAGAAAACATAGGGTCCCGTGCATAGTGTTGCATAGTAATGCATAGTAGATGGTAGCCGAAAGCATCAATAATTCAACACTCCCCATTGATGCTTAAATTTTGCAAATGGAGCACGCCTTGTTAAAGACCTTACCAAGGAAAAACCTAGTGGGACAAAAACCTTAGTTAAGGGAAAAAGAGTACAGTGTTTACTCCCCCTATTCGCAAGTCGACTGAAAATCCTTAAGACGACGCATTCCGATGCTATAAACCAGTTTCTTGAAAGTTGAGGAAGGTAAAGCCTTGGTAAATAAATCTGCTAAATTGTTGCAAGAGCGGATTTGTTGAATACCGATTTCACCATTCTTTTCAAGATCATGAGTGAAGAAAATTTTTGATGAAATAAGCTTTGTTCTGTCTCCTTTAATGTATCCTTCATTTAATGTACCATTCCTTTAACTGGCAATACAAGCAGCATTGTCTTCATATATTGTTGTTGGATCTTCTTTAGTCGTTACTTTTTACATGCTTCTCAAATATGCTTGATTAATGATCTCAGCCATACACATTTACGACTTGCTTCATAAATTGCTATTAATTCTGCATGATTTGAGGAAGTAGCCGTAATAGTCTGCTTTTTAGATCGCCAAGATATAGCTGTTCTTTCATATGTGAATAAGTAGCCTGTCTGAGATCGAGCTTTATATGGATCAGATAAATAACCGGCATCTGAATATCCGATTAATTCTAGCTTGGGTTCATATGAGTAAAATAAACCCAAATCAATAGTTTCACGAAAGATAGCGCATTATATGTTTAATTCCATTCCAATGTCTTCGTGTAGGTGCGGCATTATATCTTGATAACAAATTCATAGAAAATGCAATATCTAGCCTTGTATTATTAGCAAGATACATTAAGGCACCTATTGCGCTAAGATATGGTATTTCAGGACCAAGAACTTTTTCATTATTTTCTCTAGGATGAAAAATATCCTTTTTCACATCCAGTGATCGTACAACCATTGGGTTGCTTAACGGATGTGCTTTGTCCATATTAAAACGTTTTAGGGTCTTTTGTGTATAATTTGATTGATGCATCAAAAACCCCTTTTCTAGGTGCTCAATTTGTAAACCAAGACACAATTTTGTCTTTCCCAGATCTTTCATCTCAAATTCTTTCTTTAAAGAATCAATTGCTTTTGGAATCTCTTCTGGAGTTCCAATGATATTTAAGCCATCAACATATATTGAGATGATAACAAAATTGGATCCCGATCTTTTTATAAAAACACAAGGACAAATTAGATCATTTTTATAACCATCTTTCAATAAATATTCACTTAGTCGATTATACCACATGCGACTAGATTGTTTTAATCCATACAATGATCTTTGCAACTTAATTGAGTAAAGTTCTCGTTTGTCGCATTTTTCTGGCAATTTTAATCCTTCAGGGATTTTCATATAAATATCATTATCAAGTGAACCATAAAGATAAGCTGTAACAATATCCATTAAGTGCATTTGTAAATTTTCTTACACTGCCAAACCAATAAGATATCTAAAAGTTATTGCATCCATCACTGGAGAATATGTTTCTTCATAATCAATACCGGGTCTTTGGGAAAAACCTTGTGCAACTAATCTAGCTTTATATCTTACTATTTCATTTATCTCATTTCTATTTCTTAAAAAAACCCATTTATAACTAACAGGTTTTACATCTTGTGGTGTTCGAACTACAGGTCCAAACACATTTCGTTTTTCAAGAGAATTCAACTCTATTTGAATTGCTTCTTTCCATTTTTGCCAATCACTTCTATTTTGACATTCTTGAATAGATTGTGGTTCATGAT
>CATIWQ010674566.1:0-33608 GCA_949673415.1 Euphorbia schlechtendalii
TATATATATATATATATATATCGTAGTCTAGAACTGGTTTTAACAATTACAATGTCATAATCCAAATTGTATATTATGAGGTCTTAAATCATGTTCAATGGTAATAGTCAACTAGTCAGTAGCAAAATGCAGATGTATATAGATTTTTTAGATCCTTTAATTTTTAAGGAACATAGCTAAGTTAAAGTAAATTGTACTTGGAGAGAATATGCATAATCATACTTTCTGCAACAGGTATGTGATTCACGGTATTAAATTCCTCAATATGAGGGTGGAGAGTGGAGACATGATATAATGTGTTCCCATTTTTTAAATATTGCAATTACTTTTTATTATTGAGTCATGACTCGCAAGAAATTGATCTAAACGAAATATGAATCAACATTAGCAAGTTCCATTAAAGGAATTGAGAAGAATATAAGAAAGCTCTGTATATTTCAGAGAAGAAGAAGAGTTTTTCTCTAACTAACTGACCTAGTCAGATTACATTGTGATAGGTCCTTTTATAACAACAAAAGATATTTTATCAAACTAAACAACTAAGACATCTGCTTTATACCAATAATAAACTAAACTATACTGAGTATAAAGGAACACAATTTGCCTAATATGTTGTCAGTGACATTTCTGTTTCGAATATAGGCTATACGAAATATATCCAATTTTTTTTATGATAAAGTACATTGCAACACAATAAAAAGCTTGAAAACAATTAAGAAATTGCCTGTGTATTCCATATATCGTTGTAAAAAAACCATAGGGCCGCTATAGTTTACTTATAATTTATTCTTGTCAATGCTTGTAAACTTTTATATCTAAAATGAATAAAATCATTTTTTAATATTCATAATGAAATATTTATGTCGAAAATACAAGAAAATTGATAGTTTAGCTGTTAAAACTAAATTTAAGATCACAGAAGCCGCAAATTCAAGTAAAATAAGCGGTGGTGTGTGAAGTTTTATTTTGTATTTCATTGTAACCATGTTGTAGACATAATTTTTAGAAGGCTGAATATATCAAGACCGCCTTGAACTTATCAATAAGCATCAATTTACTCTATAAATTTTCAATAGTTTCAAATAATCCTCTTTACTTTCAAATAAGCTCTAAATAACCTCCCTTGCAAAAAGTGAACTCATTTACTCCCTAAAAGTCACATGTTAGATTTTGGTTGGTTTGACTTTTTCAAAGATTTTAATTTTCTCTCTTTAACAAAAAGTTGACATGTGACATTGAAAGTGATAAATTTGTTCACTTTTACAAGTTCAAGATTTTATTTGAAACTTTTTTTACAAATTCAAAAAGTTATTTGAGACTTTTTAAATTTAGGATACAAATAATTGTTTAAAAAAAATCCAGAGTCTGTATTAAGGTAAGTTCAATGCTATTTTGGAGAATTCTCCAAAATGAAAGATAAATATGATGAAAAGTCAAGTCTAATCATTCCCTATTCGGTATATTCCCGGAATAAGGTTCCTCCCCATTTTAGGAAATGAATTAAAATAATATTACCTTTTAGTTTTTTTATTGTTTTTAATTTTTATTTTATTATTATTGTGCTAGTTTAATGATAAAATATTATTATTTTAAAGTGAATTTGATTGGGGGAATGAAAATATAACTAATGAAAAAGGTGGAAAAAGGTTGAACTTTTTCCCATACGATACGATGCAAAAAGGAAAAACCATTTTTAAAAAGAAAATACAAAACGATGCAGTATTAGTTGGAAGGGTTAGGGTAAGCATAAATGGGTCGGATCTGTCCGGAAGTTTCTCCAGTTATAAAACGAAGCACAAACAGCAACGATTTTTCTTTCGTTCCTTGGCTAATTGGCTCCTCCAGCTCTTGATTTCTAGAATAGAGGTATTCCTGCCTTCATTGATGCAGTCGGACGTTTAAGCCCCAATCCAATCCAATCCAATTGATTGATATATTCAACTAGTACTTTGCGGTGTTCTTCCTACCCATATATTTGTATACACGCAACTTTAGGGAAAAAAATGGATGCTTCGATGAACGAATCATCGAGCCAACTTGGAGGAACTCCTCCGCCAGTGGACGATCAATCCCCATCTCAGTCTCAATCCCAACCGCAGTCACAACAAGCTGTAGGAGTGGCAGATGGGGAAGAAGATGGAATGACAAAAGAAGAGGAAGAACTTTTGGAGAAGGCACAAAGATTAATGGATAGGATCACTTCTTCCCCTGATAACCCTAATCCTACGGTTCTCCACGCTCTTTCTTCCATGTTTGAAGTCCAGGAGTCTTTGTATGCACCCTTCTCTCTCTGTTATCTGCTAATATCTTGTTATACATGTATTGCCTGTTATACCTAATTGTTCTTATACACCCATATCATCATGCCTATAACATGATGCCGTTTGTATCTTTTAAAATGGCAGAAAAGAAAACCAAATTATTGCGAAGCTAGAATTTGTTTTCTTGAATCAGTGATCTTGATATTTTTCATTTCTTAAATGCCTCTAGGCTGCATTCATTTTTTTCTACAGGGGTCTTTCTCATAGTTCGAATTGCCTGTTGGGACGGTCATGTGGTTTCAACTTCATTGCCTCATCTTATACTATATCATTTTAAGCTCCAAGCCAGCTTTTTGTTGGAGCATGTAAAGTTTTTTTACTTATAGATATCATCCTCACTAAGATGAGCTTTTAGCCTTCTGATGTTTAGGTCTATTTGTTTTCTTAGCTATCCACTTGTTTGCTAGGCGAGGATTCATTGTGCTAGCTCTGATTCTTTATCAACTGTTTTCTTCTGACTGGTGCCCTTTGTTGTTATTTAGATGCAACAAATTTTATTTCTATCATTCTTGTCACGTCATGGATGTTGGAAATTATATATATAAGCACAACAGACCTTATCCATCTCCCTACGAGATCATACACATGTGTGTGTATAATTTCTTTTCTAACCATAGGAATAGCGGTTTTTATTTAATTTTAATTTTTTACTAGAAGGTTGGTCTAAGTTGTGGAAATAGCTCAACCCTGCTATGGAGTTGGGGTAATGTTCTTCCCCAACCGATCCACATGAAGATGGCAGCCTCTTGCTTCAGTTGCTTTGGATACACTTCATTGGGAATAGCTCCCCCAATACTCTGCAACAAGCACTATCTGTTGAGAACTCCTCGATAAAAAATGGGAAAAAGACCATTTTTATGCTATTCCGTACCCTTTGAAATTAATGAATTTAACAATATCATGTGGTGGTGATACGACATTCTGAATTCTTTTGTAGACCAAGGCTGGTGCCTGGTACTTCTTTTTCTTGTTCATGTTGGTAGTGTTGAGGATGAATTGTTTTCAGCTAGTTGTATGTCCCAAGGTTTAAAATCGATCATGAATAAAACCATATTTCTTTTTATTTGAATTAAATTCCTTAGAATTCTATAAATCCAAATGAATTGCAAATAACTTCCACAGATTTAGTAAGTAAACATTTTAAATCTAAGACACCAATGAAACATCATTCCTTCTATTATTTCAATTATATGTGGATTTAGTAGATTACATGTTGTAAATTGTATAGTAGTACCAAATACACGAATTTTTATTATTAATTCAAATTCATTCATTTGCAGTGATATTGATAACCTTGTCATTACTAAGAATATGATTGACGTTCATCTTCCTTTTTTGCATGAGGCAAGTAATTTTGGGTCAAGCAAGTTTTTCAGTCCCAATATATAGTAAAAAAATATGTCAAAACTCAAAACCATCTTACATATTTAATGAGGTAGGATAATTGGTGTGTACTTCGCATTCTTAATCTATTATTGCTTTCACGCTTTGCATTATCACTAAGCTTTGGATCAGGTGGCATGAAAACGAGCTAGGCATATTCTTGCTTTTGGCTTGTATATTTATCTATTGCCTTATATTCTAATTTATTCTTGGCTGGATTGCTATTTGGTCCTTTCCCTTCCTCTTATTGTTAGTTATATTTTGAGTACTTTACTAGTTTTGGACTGCAATGAAATGATACCTATTTTATGTGCAGATACATGGAAGAGAATGCCCTTTCATATTTAAATAATACTCGTGATTCTCATAACATTGGACGGCTTGGGAACCTAGTGCGGGTAATTGAATTCACTTAATGTCCTTGGGTTTGCATTTGCATATATTGTGCAATTTGTTTTATATTTGTCTGAACATATCTGTTTTCTTCACGTTGTTTTGCTATGCTCTCCGGCCTAAAATTTTTTCCTCGCTTCTATTTCAGGAGAATGATGAATTTTTTGAATTGATATCTTCGAAGTTTTTATCTGACAATAGATATTCAACATCCATTCAAGCAGCAGCAGCAAGGCTTATAATGAACTGTTCACAAACTTGGAATGTATATTTCTTTTTCACCTTAATTTTGTTTTAGCTGTGCTTCTAAATCATGGGTCATTTAAGTTATATATTTTGTTCCTTTAATTTCTTCGTCACTTTAGGTTTAGTTAGTTGTGAATTATGAGGTGTGGGCCATTTTGTGATATGTGATCTTGCTACAGTTTCCACATATTTTTGAAGATCTTGTGATGGAAAATATCAAAAGCTGGTTGATGGATGAGACTACTAAATGTTCTGTTGAAGAACGCCCCTGGAAGCGTGATATAGGTAGGAAAGAGGCCTCAGATTTTGAAATGTTGAAGTACTATTCAACTGGACTTCTTGCAGTTTGTTTGCAAGGGTATGCTTTGACAGCAGGGTAGATATTCTTGTCTTTATACATGTATCAGTTATTTCATTTTACTTTCTGTCATTGGCCCTAATTTCTTATTGTGTCTCCTTGTTCTTATCTTGTTACTGGTCTCAGTGGTGGTCAAATAATTGAGGATGTGTTGACATCAGGACTTCCAGCAAAGCTTATGCGATTTCTTCGATTAAGAGTTCTTGGAGAGGCTGGTACAAACGTGAAAGATGCTTCTTCTTTATGTGAAAGCAAGAGTGTGTCTGCTGCTACTTGTGTTAAAGGAAGAGAAGAAGTTCGGAGCAGGGTGCGGCAGGTTTTGGATGCTACTAATTTTGATGGTCAGAGGATAAATGATGTGCGGGATTCGGATGATACAGTTGAAGGAGAGCCACCTGATAGGTTGACTGATGGAATTGATGTGATTGATGCTGATGGCTGGGACAAATGGCACAGCCGAGATTTACGCGATGGGAAAGTAAAATTTGATGTTGATGAGAGTGGGAGAGATGACACATCAAAGCGTAAGCCTTATCGTGGAAACAGTCGAGTCAGGGGGAAGGGAAGATTGAATGAAAATGTTTCTGAGAATGAGCAGGCTTTGACATCTCCAGGATCCGGTAGTCGATCAGGACAGGGAAGGAGTTATAAAGATAGGAATTTGATAAAAAATGTAGATTCAAAACGAGCACAAGATACAAGAAAGTTTCTAGAAAACATAAATCAGGATGGTTTATCAACAGAAAGAGAGGATACCGATGACTGCTTTCAGGAATGCAAAATTGGAACCATAGATATTTCAGATCTAGCCAAGAAAGCAGTTAGAGCTGCCGAAGCTGAAGCCAGAGCTGCAAATGCACCTGCTGAAGCCATCAAAGCTGCTGGTGATGCTGCTGCTGAGCTTGTCAAGAGTGCAGCCTTAGAGGTGCTGAAATCAATTTTACGCAATGTTTTTTGGGTTTTTTTAATAAATTTTCTGAACATTATTCTGTTTGAAGTGAAACTTATTCAGCTGCCATGTGTAGGAATTTAAGTCTTCCAACAGCGAAGAAGCTGCAATTTTGGCTGCTTCCAAAGCTGCATCTACAGTTATTGATGCTGCTATTGCTGTTGAAGTTTCTCGGTAGGGGTCTCCATGTGTTTATGTTTCAGCATCGCAGATTCTAATATGTGTGCTTTATTAATGAATGCAATTATTTATATGCTCTTGGTGTTTGTGGCAGGAATAGATCCGTCAATGAAGACTCGACTACTCCTAGTGTTATAGAAACTAATGCAAGTGAGGATGCTGATGATTATTTCATACCAGATTGTGAGTCTCTTGCACGAATTACTGAAAAATACTGCATCCAGTGCCTTGAGATATTAGGAGAATATGTAGAAGTTCTTGGGCCTGTCCTGCATGAAAAGGGAGTGGACGTGTGTTTGGCTCTATTACAACGCAGTTCTAAACACAAGGAGCCATTTAAGCCTGCATCTCTTTTGCCTTATGTTATGAAGCTCATTTGTGCTCTGGCAGCTCATCGAAAATTTGCTGCATTGTTTGTGGATCGTACTGGCATGCAGAAATTGCTTTCTGTCCCTAGGGTTGAACAGACATTCTTTGGTCTTTCTTCATGCTTGTTTACTATAGGCTCTCTTCAGGTAATTTAATGCAACAGCTGGGTTTATTGTTGTTGTTATGTTACTATCTCCATTGCTTTTTGTTATTGTTGTAAAATAAACTTTTTGGTGGGTGCTGCATTTGTGTGTGATTGTAAGTGTTATATATGATATTGATTATTCTCTCTCTTTTTCTTTTGAACAAATATTGGAATAGGGCATAATGGAACGAGTATGTGCGCTTCCTCAAGATGTTGTCTACCAAGTTGTTGAGTTAGCTCTTCAACTTCTTGAGTGCCCTCAGGATCAAGCTCGTAAAAATGCAGCTTTGTTTTTTGGTGCTGCATTTGTATTTAGAGCAGTCCTTGATGCTTTTGATGCTCAGGACGGGTTACATAAGATGTTGGGTCTCTTACATGATGCTGCCTCGGTTAGATCTGGTATTAACTCTAATGCGACAGCTACTCGCAATGATCGTCCTCCTGATGTTCTTACTTCATCAGAAAAACAAATAGCTTATCACACATGTGTTGCTCTGCGACAATACTTCAGAGCGCATCTACTTTTGCTCTTAGAATCTATTCGTCCCTCCAAAAACAATCGAAGTATAGTGCGTAATATTCCAAATATAAGAGCTGCGTATAAACCGCTGGACATTAGTAATGAGGCTATAGATGCAGTCCATGTGCAGTTACAACAAGACAGAAAACTTGGTTCAGCGTTTGTTAAGACTCGATTCCATGCAGTTGATAAGTTTTTAGCATTCAATGGGCACATTACCATGTTGGAGTTGTGTCAGGTAGGTGTGTAACCTCATTAATTTTTTTTTGTTGCATCAAATGAATGCTACTTTTGCAATCATATTTTATTGGTGTTTTTGGCAGGCCCCACTTGTTGAGCGCTACTTGCATGACCTGCTTCAATATGCATTGGGAATTCTACACATTATCACGCTGGTAAATGATGGCCGGAAAATGATTGTCACTGCGACATTAAGCAATAATCGTGTTGGCATCGCTGTCATTCTGGATGCAGCAAATATTTCTGGTAATTATGTGGACCCTGAGGTAAACAACATTTCCTTAGCATAATCTCTTCATTCAGACGTTTTCCTTTATCATAATGATTTTTGTGGACTTTTATTCACTATTAGTTCTATTACCATGGAATTTAAAACAACAATTTAGGACTGTTTAATGAAATTATTAATTACTTACAGTTTTGAAGATTAAGTGCTTATTTTGAATTCAAAGTTATGACCTGTATATTGTATTACATTTTAGGCTGAATACATTCGGAGCCCCCTGAACTTGTACCTTAACGGTGCAATTTTTGAGGGGGCAAACTGGTGCACATTTTGCAAATTTTGGGGGATATTTGGAACTTTTGAAAGTTAAGGGGTGCAAATGGCGTTTAGGGACAAGTTCAGCGGGCTTTAAGCCTACATTTTATAAGAAAAAGTTACCAATTATTGTCTTTTTTTTTCAGATTTAAAATATATGTGATTGTTATATTTATATTTACATTTGTAATTTTTATTTTGTATTTTACTTTTTCAGATGTTTATTGTCTGTTTCACCAATCAGCTCATTTAAACTGGTTTGGTGGTTTTGGCTCTTATTTTGTTTGCCTTGTTTTTGCCATTTACAGATCATACAACCCTCATTGAATGTGCTAATCAATCTTGTTTGCCTACCACCTTCTATTAGCAACAAACCTCCTGTTCTTACTTCGGGCCAGCAAACAGGTCAATTTGCAAATGTTATGGAGACAAGGGACAGAAATACAGAACGTAGTCAGAGTGATGTAAGGGAACGAAATGGAGAGTCAAGTGTTAATGACCGCGGAATTGCATCTGCATCTGGTTCTAGGGCACTTAGCAGCTCTTCACAAATCCCAGGCTCTACAGCAGCTTCAGGATTGGTTGGCGATCGAAGAATATTCTTAGGTACTGGTGCAGGTTGTGCTGGTCTTGCTGCACAGATGGAACAAGGATATCGCCTAGCAAGGGAGGCCGTCCGTGCTAATAATGGTATAAAGGTTCTTCTTCACCTTCTGCAACAACGCATATATTCTCCTCCTGCTGCTCTTGACTGCATTCGTGCTCTCACATGCCGGGTACTGCTTGGTCTGGCCAGAGATGATGCAATTGCTCACATATTGACCAAACTTCAGGTGAAGATTTGTTTATATTTTTTAAGTTTGCTTTTATATAGTTCACGTCTTATGTTTACATTTCAACATGATAGGTTTGTTCGAAATATAGGGTATATATCATGTATTTACATTACATGGTACTAAGTTCAATTTGTGTTTTAGGTTGGTAAGAAGTTATCTGAGCTGATTCGAGATTCAGGTAGTCAGATGCCTGGAACTGAACAAGGCAGGTGGCAATCCGAACTTGCCCAGGTGGCCATCGAGCTAATTGCAGTAAGCACCTGTTCCCTTGATCATGCTTTGAATGGAAGATTCTTATCATATTCTTCGAAAAAGTTGTCTATTGTTCGTATTATTTATCATTTTTAGTAACCTCTAATTTATGGGTCCATTGTGAGTGATAGTGAGTTAAAAAGTTGTATTTGGCTGTTGATGTTCATAGGTTTGTTGATCTGTCAGTTATTGAAAGTATTAAGCTTATGTGACAAGTTGTTAGGATGTTAGGAAGATTGTTAGGCTATTTTGGCAGTTGTTGGGATCTTAAGTTGTTCATGATGGGTAGAATAAAAATACATTTCTTTAGAATCGTGGAATGGTATATTATTTTGTTTAAATATTTCAGTATTTCTCATTTTATTGCGCTTTTCCCTGGTGTACCCTTTAATGTGCGCCTAGGTTATAGGTGAACTCTTTGCTCATTTTTCCTTTATTTATGGTGTTTTATTAAGTTGGCTCTGAAAAAAATCTCAGTTCCAACAATATCTGGGAAGTTATGGATGTAAGACATCGTGCCCAGCATATTGATGTTGGCTCTTTCCTTTTATTTTTAATGTTCAATGACATTTGGAAGTTTTAAGACTTTCTGATCCAAATTTATGCTGATATTATTATGTTTCATTGTTTCAATTTCTTTTCCATTGGCTTGTTATCTGTAGAGATGGTAACTTACTTGTTCATCTATTCGTCCAGATTGTAACCAATTCAGGGCGTGCAAGTACCTTGGCTGCTACTGATGCTGCTACCCCAACTTTGAGACGAATAGAAAGAGCAGCAATTGCTGCTGCAACGCCGATTACTTATCATTCTAGGTACCTTGTAAATATAAGTTTCTCTCTATCCATAATACATTATGTTAATTATTTTCTCATGTGAAAACTGCAGGGAACTTTTGCTCCTCATACATGAGCACCTTCAAGCTTCTGGTTTGTCTGCAACTGCTGCTGCACTGCTCAAAGAAGCTCAGTTAACCCCTTTGCCATCATTGGCAGCTACACCTTTGCTCGTGCACCAATCTTTCACGCAAGAGATTCCTTCAATTCAGATTCACTGGCCCTCTGGTCGATTACCTTCTGGTTTTCTTTGCAACAAACCAAAAGCAGTTGCACGTGATGAGGATTTCAGATTGTCTTCTTTAAAGAAGAAACCTCTTGTTTTCTCACCCTCTTTCGGTTTGCAGTCGAAGAATCCATCACAGTGTTTTGATTCTACTCAATCATCATTCAAGAAGGCTTCAATTTGTTCAAAACAATTTGCTAATCCTGGAAATTTGTCTGAAACACTGGCAGAAGCTATTCCAAAATGTAATCTTGATGTGGAACCATGTAAAACTCCAATTTTGCTGCCAATAAAACGAAAATTCTCGGATCTCAAAGACTCTGGATTCACATCAGGAGGGAAGCGTGCTAACATTGGTGAGCTTGGACTTTGCTCTCCAGTATGTTTGACTCCTAGTAGTGCTTTGCGAAAGAGCAGTTTTGGTACTGATGCTGTTAGTTTTTGTACACCTAGTTCTGATTTGAGAGATTTACATGGTCGATCAACAGCAAGTACATTGCCAGATTATGTTGATGATAACCAAACTGTCCAAGCTGGGCTGACATATGATCACCAACCCGGCATCTCAGAGCGCTTATCTCTTGACTCTCTTGTTGTTCAATATTTGAAGCACCAGCATCGCCAGTGCCCAGCTCCTATAACCACTCTCCCACCACTTTCCCTCTTGCACCCACATGTTTGTCCAGAACCAAGGAGGAGCCTTGATGCCCCATCAAACGTAACAGCCAGGCTTGGTACAAGAGAGTTCAGAAGTATGTATGGCGGGGTTCATGGGAATCGCCGTGATCGCCAATTTGTGTACAGTAGGTTCAGGCTGTTGAGAACGTGCAGAGATGATACTGATGCCCTTTTGACATGTTTGACCTTTCTTGGAGATTCTTCTCATATTGCTGCAGGAAGTCATGCAGGAGAGCTGAAAATTTTTTACTCCAACAGCAATAGTGTGTTGGAGAGCTGCACAAGCCACCAGTCTCCTCTAACACTTGTTGAATCATATCTCTCTGGTGATACTCGGCTGCTGCTGTCTTCAAGTTCCCAGGATGTGCGCTTGTGGGATGCTTCTTCAATTACAGGCGGGCCTTTGCATTCACTTGAAGGGTGCAAAGCTGCAAGGTTTAGCAATTTCGAAAAAAAATTTGCCACCTTAACAACTGAACCAGCTCGAAGAGAAATTCTTCTTTATGATATCCAAACATGTAATGTGGAATCAACGCTGTCCGATAACATTTCAGGTTCAACAGGTCGAGGTCATGTGTACTCACTTGTACACTTCAGTCCTTCCGATACAATGTTACTATGGAATGGGGTATTGTGGGACATACGACAGTCAGGACCTGTTCATCGGTTTGATCAGTTTACAGATTATGGAGGGGGTGGCTTTCATCCTTCTGGGAATGAGGTATTCAAAGTCACTTTCATTGCTAATTGTATTTTTAATATACCAATAGTTGGAGGGTGATCTCTTGGTTCTCTCCTATATTTGTACCAATGGCTACATTGGCATCCGATTCAGAGGTCCAAAACGACCTTGAATTGCATGTGTAGAGCAGAATTGTGATGAAGAAAAGCATAGTGATTCAATCATGAGTTACCACTAAAACTTAGGCCATAATAATTAACATATTTTTTGTTATGGTTTTATGTTCCTAACGGCTTTATATTTAAATTTCTGTTTTCCATAATTCGGTTAGAGTTATTTTGTGTTGCACAGGTAATTATAAATTCTGAGGTGTGGGATCTCCGTAAGTTTAGGCTTCTTCGAAGTGTACCTGCCCTGGACCAAACATCAATAAAGTTTAATGCATGCGGTGATGTCATTTATGCAAATTTGAGGAGAAACCTTGATGATGTTATGTCAGCGGTACACACTCGGCGTGCAAAGCACCCACTTTTTTCTGCTTTCCGTACTGTAGATGCCATCAATTACTCAGAAATTGCCACAATACCAGTGGATCGATGTGTCCTTGACTTTGCAACAGAGGCTACAGATTCGTTTGTTGGGTTGGTTACGATGGATGACCAAGAGGAAATGTATTCATCAGCTAGGATATATGAAATCGGACGAAGAAGGCCAACTGATGATGACTCTGATCCGGATGATGCTGAAAGTGATGAAGACGAGGATGACGATGACGATGACGACGACGATGGTGACGTGGATCCCATTTTGGGCGTAGACCTGGATGGGGATGGTGAGAGTGATACAAGCAATGATGCCGATGAGGATGATGATGATAGTGGAAGTGAGCTTGATGATGAAGAGGATGATGCAGACTTTATCATGGATGATGTAGACTTTGATGGAGGAGGTGGGATATTAGAGATAGTTACTGAAGGTGATGAAGAGGATGATGACAGTCAGCTGATTGAATCGTACAGCAGCAGTGAGGATGATGAATTTGTTGGTAATGGCGCTAACTATTAAGTTTTCATCTTCTAAATATATTATCTTTGAATGAGGTTATAGCCTTCTTTTTCTTTTTTTGAGAGAGCTCTAGTTTTTGTGAATATATTCTCCAGGTCTGTAGTGTCGGCACCTCTAATTTTACGGTTCAACACCCATTTTGGCATGAGGAGTTTGATTTCTTTCCTTTTGGCTTTAATATGTAGAGAAAGTGGCTAGAAAGTAGAAGACATGGAAATTAATATATTATTGTTTGGTGCATGTCTCTAGTCTTGTGTTGTGGTTCCTCAGCATACGTTTTCATTTCTGTGAATATGGGATTGAATGAAGGGTTTCACTTCTATATTTCCTTTAACTTATTGCTAACTGAATGATGACTGAACGGAATTGTGAAAGATGGTGGGGGCTTGTTTCTTGTTCTTTTGACTGTCTGTTCTCCGAGAAAAGCACGAGTGGGATACAGGGATCTTGATGCCTTCAATGAAACTGTAAGATAAGCATGAGATATGAGGATGTGCAACGTTGTCACTTCCGATTTCTTACACTGGTTAAGCGTTGAGGGTTATTTCTATTAATAAACATGACATGATCCCCCATTGACTGAGATATAAGATTCTCCCTTTTTATTAAGCTACATCAATTTTAACTTACATGATGGTATATAATAATACAAAAGTTGACATTTTACTAACAAAATGATGGAAATTACCTTTTACCATTATATTTACCAAGTTAACTTTCCGCTTTTTCATTATTTCTAGGCTTAATATATATTTTACCCCCTAAACTTGTTACATTTTCACTTTTGCTGTCCCCAACTTCGAATTACTTTCACTAACATTCTGAACTTGGCGAAACGTACCCAACAACCCCCTTAAGTTGGCATTAACATACTGATATTAGAATTCTTGCACACAAATATATGTAAGAATCACAAGAATAAAATCAAGTTTGAAATGGAAATTAACACTGCGCTTCTCAATCAGTGAGATGCCGTGACATCACCACATTTATTGTTATTCATGACAAAGGCACCATGATCTTTAAAATCTTCACGCAAAACAAAATCTTTTTCTTGTATGTTATCAGCTTTGAAAAATGGACTGATTCAGCTATCCATAGGCCAAAAGATGACAAGAAACTGCACATACCTCAGAAACAGCGGTTACACTGTAAAGACACTAGTTGCATGTTTAGTATTGACACCACACTTTCTACTCTAAAGCGCTATCTCCATTTCAGGTTAGACCAAACAAAAGCACCCCAAAATCAAAATTTCAATTCACATAACATACACCAAAGTTTGCGCAGCTTCATTTTGACAGTCTATGATTCAGACAATTGGAGATTTCACCTTGTAACAGATCTAGCACTCATAGATGTATGGTAGTTGGAGCTTCGATGTTTCCTGTAGGAAGTGTAAACATCATCATATTGAGTTGGCTCATTTGGGTCAGAAGTTGCACCAAGTCCGAGACGTCCAGAAGCAGTTGAGCCTGATTTTTGCTCCACACTTCCATCAGCATAAGCTCCAGTGTCTGGGTCAACCTGTAGGTTAGGTGGTGGAGGGATGCAAGCTCCTCCCTTACGAATGGGAGAACTTCTCTCGTACTCATACTCGTCATCTTCATCTTTCGGATGAGGTTTTATTTGTCCATCAAATGGGTTAAGCTCTCCAATCTCCTTAAAGAACTTGGAAACTCTCTCTTGAATTTCTGACGGTGAAACATTTGATGGTGGTATAACAGTGGGAATATCCAGAGGACTTACAGGCGAATAAGGCACCCCACTCCCAATCTGCATTTTTTTAACCATTCCAGGAATAAGACCGGGTGGGAACAAAGGATAAGGTGGCAATTTTTCACCAACATTAGCAGGAGGTGGCATTGGATGTGGTAGTGGTACAGGCTGTTGACTGGCCAGCTGAACAGCAGGATTTATGGCCATGGATCCTGGAAAAGCTGGCATTACATTTGGAATAAATGGCTGACTTCCAAGAGCTAGAGGCACTTGTTTATCATAATGCTCCTGATCTGGTCCACTAGGCCTATCAGGCTGCCAGCGCGTAGCAATATGGCTGGGTGGTTGCTGTGTAAACCCTGCAGGAAAATAATTAAAGTAGTTACCCTTATACCTAGTTGCACTGATACATACTAATACCCATGATCTATTTTCTGTCAGTCCAACTAAATCTGAAGCAACCATAGATGCTATAACAAAACTTCATAAAAAAGCTCTAGAAGATCGATTAGGTATTGTTAGAGGAGCATACACACAGATGTACACAGCCCATAAACACAGGCATTGTTATAGACACCAGTATACAAGTTCACATTGTTAATTTAATTTCCTAGTTTCACAATAATATTTTTACATCCACACTGCTAGACTCTTGTATATTTTCAATTGTATCGTAACAATCGATTATGTCTTACAACACATGGTATCAGAGCCCGTGATTTTGGGTTTATGTGAAAAATCTCTGAGTTATGAGTCGTGTTTTTCAGCTTCAGGCCTAGAGTTCCTAAATAATAACCCTAGACTTGACGTCACTCGTAGGAAATTAGGATGTTTTAACGAACCCAATGACATTGTGATGCAACAATGATGCAACTATTTATATTGCCAATAATCATATATTTAACCAATGAACCAAGCATATAAAGTTTGCTTCACCGGTGAAAAGCTGAAAGATGGTACAACCTCAACTCAACACTACGAATCGGGAGTCAGCTATAGATGTATATAGTATTTACTCAAGCCTTATCAGGTAATAGAGTCCATTACATTTGTAACAAGTTGGGCATAATCAACATCTAACTCCAACTTGAGGGGAGTGCTAGAAGTGTATACACATAGCTCTCTATATACTACCCCAAATTATAGGCAGAAGTATATGACTTTACGTTGTCAAATTTCCTAGTGTAACACTGATAGTCTCCCTACATTTACACTATTTGACTCTTGTATAGATAGTTGATTTTCTCAATGGTAATTATAAGTTATAACAAATTAATATTCAATTATGCCTTACAACAGGTCTCAACTAGGAAAACCAATGCTTTCATGCTGGAAATTATGGTCAATGATTACTCTTATCAACCACTGACTACTTCAAAGATCCCTCGTAAGACAATTTAATAAGTACCAACATAAAACATTCCTGCTTGAAGGATGGAAAAAGCTACCTGCAATAACCATGGAATCTGTTGAAGTAGCAGGTAATTCCTTTGGGAGCCCCTGAAAAGAAGTTGACATTGCTCCACCAACCATATCACCTTCAAGGGCAGAAATAGCATCCTGATCATACACCTCGTTTGAAGCCCAGAACTGCAGAATTTTCTGTAATCGTGGTTGATTCTCATCCTTACTTTGAGGGTTGTGGTACACCCTTGCAAGCATCGGACCGAGAACTGGTTTAAAAGCAAGGCTCTCATTATCAAGGACATGGGAATTGACCCTTCGCTGCAAGCTGCAAGGTCCATGATCATAGTGTTAGCGGCCAAACAACACTCAGTTTTCATTCATCATCAAAATCGTATGCCTCTAAAACTTGTAATCAGTGTTGTCAAAGGCATTAGGCACCCCTGAGGCAACAAAGTTCTATATAAAGTAAGGAGAAAGACCACAACATGGCGATGGCCTGAGCGACATGAGGCACCCACAATTATTGAAAATATTTTTTAAATACTAACTCGTAAATAAACTAAGTTTTAAGAGTAAAACTTATGTAGGTTCAAATACTAAAAAGCAATATAAAACATGAATCGTAAAATAAGATGTCTATATTTATATTTTCACCTCATTTGAAAGAAAAAAAATTAAAGTAAAAACATTTTATAAATAACACAAAATACAAACAGTTTAAAAAACAGTGAGGGACTGGGGGTACTTCTTTTCCCAAAATACAAAGGGAAGTAGTCCCATGGAAATGACAAATAGCCCAAAAAACTGCAACTAAATGAAACATACAATAAACCCATCAATTCACAACTTCATTCTTACCCACCACCCTTATATACTGAAGTTTTTACCATCGTTAACTCGTTATCTTTGTAAAATTCAAATGGTTTTAGAGAACGAGACTATTAAAAGCATTTGCATTCTTTTTTTATTTTTCCACTTTCTGCCTGGCATATTTTTTGGACAAAAAGAGTTCTCTTCTTCTATTTGATTTCCTCATAATAAATAATCCTAAGCTATCTATCTCCATACAAATTACAAGCAAATTTTAAACCTGTTCCATTTCTCCTTTAACAACTTTCAATACCAACTTTTCACTTTACTTGTACAATTTCCTATTATGATTGCAACATTTAGCTTGAAAAGTTGAAACGCCTCAATTGCCAGAGGCGAACACCACTTCAGTGCATCAGAGGTGCTTGCAGTAAAATCCCCTTGCCTAATTGACCAGGCAGTGCCCTTGACAACAATACTTGTTATTTATATCAGAAAAATAACACCTGAGAAGGCAAAAATTAACCAAACAAGGAGATCTGTAGGTCTTTACAGAAAATACCCCTTGTATAAATCTTCTATTACAACTCTTAACAGAAAGCAAAGTACGTTCAAAAAGAGAAACAGAATGGAAGAAAAACTGATGCAGACAATGAAGCTGACAGAAAAGCTCATTCTAGTAAAGCAATCAATCAGGTTTTGAAATACAATTAAGCTTTAGACACATACCTGTCAAAAAGAATATCATTGGCAAGATATATAATATGCAACTGTCTCTCAGAATCATCTATAGATAAAACCCTGTCCTTTAAAGCCTCTGCCAGAGCTGGTGCAAATGAAGACCTCTGCATGAACCATGTCTTGGCACCTTTGATTGATTCCTTAGTACCATTCAAACTATTTAGCACATTACTTAGTTCAATTGCAACATCAGAAGGAAGAGAACCAGAAAGATTTTTGAAGGACCTAGATGACTGATCAAAATCTAGTCGACCGTGTGCTCTGAAAGGCTGAGTTTGCTGGTGGTGATTCTGCTGTGGATCATAAAAAGGAGGGAAAGAAGGTTGGTGCATTGGAGGAGCACCTGCTAGAGAGGCTGAAGGCCCAACGACAGAATTCATCATCTGGTTTGAAGGTGGATGAATCATTGGCATAGATGAAGGTGGAAAAGGAGGGCCAAAGGGGCTACCTTGGGGATGTGTAGATAACCAGAGTTTGTAGCGGTAGTAGTTGTGGCCATCACCTCCAAAGAGAAAACTGTAAGCAGGATTATCCTGCTGCTTTTCACAGATCATGGCTTCAAATTCAGGGCCATTCTTGGTGGCATACTCCACAAGCTTGTCAATTCTCTTTTGGAGCTCAGGATCAGATGGGGGTGGAGGAGAATCATAAGGAGCATGGAAAGGAGAAGGATAAATGTGAGTAGGTAAATGGGGCGTATAAGGAGGGGGAGGATGCTGTTGGTGAAGAAGATGAGGATGGGGAGGTGGGTGTGGAAGGAGCTGAGGTTGTTGTTGCTGCATGTGGTGAGGATAGGTGAATTGTTGCATGGAAGGATGGGGAGGCATAAATGGAGGTGGAGGAAACTGCTGATGTTGAGAATGAAAACCAAACTGTTGTTGTTGTTGTTGTGGTTGCATTGTGGGAGTTTGTCGCTGCTGTGCAAATCCCATAGCAGAAGCTGCTGCAGCAGCATAGTCATGAGCTTGCCGATCCATTTACCTAAGCCACGATACTTGATGCAACTGTGGACACTGGACGGAAAACAAATCAAGTATCATGCTAAGATTATTCTGCTAACCCAGAGGGCATCTAACAGAGGACATCATAAAACTCTGCAAGGTAAATATAATAAAGTATGAAGGAACAAAAAAATAGGGCAAACATATTGCAGAAAATGTTTACTTTTCTTTGACCAGAGATTAATTAAATGGAGTAATTGGCAGTATCAGATACATAAACAGCAGCCAAATCGGACAGATCGGACAGAAAAAGGCAGAGAGCAATTGCATTGGGAGAAAAATGAAACACATAATAGTATTATTCTGCATCGGCGTAAAGCAAACACTTCTTTAAGTTGCTAGGCCTGTGCAAAATTAATGAAAAAAGCAGACAACTAGACAAGCCAAGGAAAGATCTTGCTAGGCTAACCAGTCAGTCAAATCAAATTAGAGGAAACATGCACTTTACAAAACCCAAAATCAATGGAACTAGAAACAAATAAGAAGCAGCCAAGATTCTAATGGTTTATACACACAAAAAACTTCACATCATCCAACGAGTGTACGGCAGGAGAAATGGAATAATTGAGATGGCAACAAGTAATGGAAAGGTACAATTCGGAGCTCAAAGACTTAAAAAAAAAGGAAAAAATTTATAAATGAAGACAAGAGATAAAATAGATGCACGAAAAATAGTTAGGATGCTAAAAGGCATACCCCAGAATGGGATTCAGTAAATCCTTGACAGTTTGTATGAATTCGATAAAGACGTCGATCCTTGGTCTTGTCGTTGAGGGTAGAAGAGCAGATGACCGAGGAGAAGAGAGTAGCAGAAACTACTTAACGATGCATTTGGGCTGGGCTTTAATACCCAAAATAGAAGGGAAATACACCCAATTATAACATTTGGGCATAGTATTTTGCTTTTATTTCCATCTTTTTGGAGGATAGAGAGAAAACATGTGCCCCAGCTCACTTTCACAGTGCGCGGTACTGGCAAGCGGCAAACAATAAGGCGTCCAATTTTTTTGGACAAATTTTTTAATACATCTTTAAAATTAATGTGATATGTAGGGATGGTAATGGGCCGGATCTGGATCTGATCTGAACCCATATTTCATCATTCCAAGGCTGATACTAGTACCATCTACCTTGAGTCAACCTTGAAATGATGGAAATATGGGTCCAAATGAGATCCATATCCGGCCCATTGCCATCCCTAGTCCTATGTAAAGGACAGTTTCTTCACAAACTAAACGCGATCTTCAAATCCGAATCTTTTATTCTCGAAATTCTCTATTTTCTCTCAAACAAAAACTGCAACCAATATAGATATCTTCAAAATCAAATCGCAATTTCTTCACATCTTCATCAATCAAGTAAGTATCCGAGCTCAATAAATTTGATTTCCAAAGTAAAAGCATTTGTTTGAGAAGAAAAATAAACTGATTTTGATTTCTAAAACTTACAGAATGGAACGAATTCCCGTTTTAATTCATTGCTACGGATCATAGAATGAAAACTTGAGATTCGTTGGTTTCAAAGTTGCTGACATCTTAATTTCGCAATCCTCTAGTTTTTTTGAATTCAAAAAGGTCCTAGTTGAAATATTGGAAATAAATGAAGACACAGAAGATCTAAAAATAGAATTTCAAGTTACAGATGGAGATCCTACCATGGAAATCACTAATGATATGTTCCTACATTTTTTCCTCTCATACAAATCGCAAAGCAAAATAATGAACAGTTATCCACTGTGTATCATAAAGTTTGATAAAACATATGCAGTTGTTGACAGTTAACTCTAATGCATTTTTGAAACTCCTGTATGAATACAAGTAAACTGTTGGTATTATGCATTGTAGAAAATTGTAATTTCCAAACTGATATACATCTAGAAAACTGCTGGTATTCTGCAGTATTTAGCTAGTATACAACTAGTACTTACTTTTTTGATATACTGATAGTAATTACATGTTTTTAATGCATTCATTTACCGAAAAAATGCTTTTTTAATTCAATTCAGACCTTACAAAAACATAATAATGGACAAAAACTAGATTCCTACCAGCTCTACACCAGTATCATCAAAACATATACCTTTCAGCAAAAATTTAACAAAAATAATATGTCCAACTAGTATTCTACTGAAGGTAAACTCTAATACATTTTTGAAATTCTTGTATGATGATTGTAAACTACTGGTATTATGCATTGTATAATATTTTAATTTCTAAAATGATATACATCTAGAAAACTACTGGTATTCTGCTAGTATTTAGCTAATATACAACAAGTACTTACTTTTTTGATATACTGCTAATAATTACATGTTTTTAATGCATTCATTTACACAAAAAAAAAAGCTTTTTTGAATTCAATTCAGACCTTACAAAAACAAAATAATGGACAAAACCAGATTCGTCCCAGCCCTATACCAGTATCATCAAAACATATACATTTCAACAAAATTTAACCAAGTTAATATGTCCAACTAGTATTCTACTGAAGGTGAACTCTAATGCATTTTTGAAACTCTTGTATGAATACTAGTAAACTGCTGGTATTATGCATTGTAGAAAATTGTAATTTCCAAACTGATATACATCTAGATAGTATTTTGCTAGTATTTAGCTAGTATACAACTAGTACTTACTTTTCTGTAAGCATTCATTTGGGCAAACTGGTTAAAAATGTCAAACTGGTATTTTCCTTGTATACATCTGGTATTAAGCCAGTGACTGATCCAATTTCTGCACAAACTGATAGGAATCTAGCAGAATGCTTATATCTCATGTTTATAAGTGATCTTTTCATGCTTGGTTAGGTCCCACAAAAGAAGAAGAGGGAGAGGACATGATTTTGATGGAAGAAGAAAATAATGGAAGTCATTTTGAAAGGGGAGATTGTTCTTACAATCTAGTCATTACACAACATTCTCAAGATGAACACTCTGCCTACATTAACAACATCACAGATATGACCATGAAGGAGATAAATGGTTGCGTCGTGTAAGATTCCATAGAGGATGATGCTGAAAATGTCGAGATATCTGAAAGAAAGATTGACAGACTCAAGGTGAATCAAGTATTTAATGACAAGAATGTTCTAAAAGATGCAATAAGCTTCTACGCTATTGAAAACAACTTCCAATTCAAAGTAGTGAAATCATGCCCCAAGCAATATTACTTGAAATGTAATGAGCCGAACTGCCCCTGGATGCTAAAAGCGTCGCAACAAAATTACAACGGCCTATTTGTTGTGAAGAAGTATGTAGAGGAGCACAGCTGTAATATTGATAAGATACATAGTGGGAATAGGTAGGTAACAAAATCAGTGGTTGCAAAGTACATAAAGAATGAATACTTGAATGAAAAGAAGGTTTACAACCCATTAGACATCATCAATGATGTGAAGAGAAAATTGGGAGCCGACATCAACTACCAAAAGGCGTGGCATGCAAGGGAAGAAGTGCTTAAATTAATTAGAGGTTCTCCGTCCTAATCGTACAACATGCTTCCTAGCATGATCTACATGATAAGATAAACAAACCCCGGTTCAGTGGTAAATGTGACAATGAATGGAAACAAATTCAAATACCTATTCATGGCATTACATGCGTGTATCTAAGGGTGGAAACATTGCAGGTCTATTGTAGTAGCAGATGCAACATTCTTGGAAACTTACTACAATGGCATCCTTTTATGCGCTTGCGCCTACGACGCTGCAGGTAAATATATCATTCAATTTTTGTATAATTCATACACCTGGTATATACCTGGTAAAATGCTGGTATTTATTCCCACTGTTTAATGTGCTCATAAAATGTTTTTAATTTATCAATAAACTTTCATCATCTTCATGCTTTTTAGGGTTATTGAGTCCAGGAGGTAAGATGATGTTGATTTATGTGCCTGTAAAAATATAACTTGTTTTCTCTTACTTAGCCAATCATCATTCTTTCAAGAAAACAACACAAACTGGTAATTTGCTGGTAAAAACCTGGTTTCCCTTCCAAAAACCAGGTGTTTACCAATACCAGTAGAATACCAGAAGAGAAAGATAAAAAAACATTTATTCCATTCACGATGTCATGTTTGAAAGTTCAAAAACATGGTGAAACGATTCATTGACTGTTCACAAAAAAATTGCAGAGAAGATATTCCCACTTATGTTTGCTGTTGTGGATGGGGCAAATGAGCAATCGTGGGAATGGTTCTTCCAGCAATTTAGAGAAGCGTTCAGGGACAGAGCTGGTATGGTAGTGGTTTCGGATCATCACACAAGCATAGAGAAGGGATGTAAGAAGGTTTTCCCTTATGGAATGCATGGAATCTGCACATATCACTTGCTCCAAAACCTTCAGACAAAATACAAAACCAACATAGATGAAATTTCCAAATACTTCATATTCGCATGCTACTCGTACACAATCCGTCAGTTCAACAAGAACATGGGACATCTGCAAAAAATTAATGAAGGGATCACAAAATATTTGAACAATGTCGGTGTCCAAAAATGGAGCAGAGCGCACTCGCCATCGAATTGATACAGCGCGATGACATCAAACAACGTAGAGTCACTGAATTCTATGACAAAAACAGCCAAGACGCTTCTCATTTCTTCCCTCGTCACTTTTCTGTAGAATATGGTGCAGAGGATGTTTCACACAAACAGAGAAATTACAGAGAAAACAAACAGAGAAATTGCAGAGAAAACGAGAACAAAGCTCACCAAGAGGTACCATAAAAAGATCCTAAAAAAGAATGCACTCGCCACAAAAATGGAGGTGAGCAAGACTACCTCTACCTTGATGCTAACATGTTATATTTTGTTTTATGAATTCACTTGATACTAGCTAGCTACCATTTGTCTACCACTTCTTCAAAAACATATTTTTTGATTTACATGAGTTGTTAAAAAATACCAGAAGAATACCATATAAAAACCAGATTGACAAATGCATGAACTTCTAAAAAAAAATCAAATACATATCCTTATGTTTTGATCCTTGACTATTAAATTCTTATTTATTAGGTTGAACCATCAACAAAACATCTAGCCTTAGTAAATAAGAATGGCTTCAAAAGTGTTGTCGATCTGAACCAGAGAACATGTACTTATGGAAGATTTTAGATCGACGAGATCCCTTGTGCACATGCTCTTGCACATATAAGGTAAAGGGGTTTAAACTCAGTTGATTAGTGCTCTACCTACTTCAAGAAATAAAAGATGATTGAGACGTATTCTGTAGTTATCTATCCAATTCCATCAAGGAATCATTGGGATATACCTCAAGACATTATGGAGCAAGAAGTTCTACCACCGGACACAATTATAAAAGTTGGCAGGCCAAGAAAACATAGAATCAGGGCCGGTTGGGAAATGATGAAGAAGTTTACTGTTCGTTACAGTTCTTGTGGCGTTAATGGGCATAACAAGAGAACGTGTCCTGGAGCTAAATAAATAATATGGTATTTTCTTTGTTTAATTAGTAGGTTTATATTTTAGCTCAACCTGATGAAAATTTCCATGTTTCAATTATGAATCATGGAGTTTTTTTTAAGATACCAGCTCCATACCAGACAGATACCAATTAAGGATAGATTGATATTATTTCATTGGACAAAATTCAAAAAAAATGCTCACTACAGTTTGCATAGACTAGTTGCCTATTTCCTACATATACAGAAAGTTTCAAAATGTCCATGATGCGTAATATTAGGTAGATACCATATCAATACCAGCAGGATAAAAAAAAGATGTAAAACATTAATTTGGTGATTGTGAGTTAACAATGCATGGCAATACTATATAAATACTAGATAAATACCACATTCCTACCAGATAAAATGCCAATACCAGATAAATACCACATTACTACCAATACTATATAAATACTAGATAAATACCACATTCCTTCCAGATAAAACGTCAATACCAGATAAATACCACATTACTACCAATACTAGATAAATACCACATTCCTACCTAACAAAAAAGCCAATACTAGATAAATACCACATTACTACCAAGTACTAGATAAATACTAGATAAATATCACATTACTACCAATACCAGATAAATACCACATTACTACCAATACTAGATAAATACTAGATAAATACCATATTCCAGCCAGAAAAATTCCATACAACATTGCTAACAAAATGCTAGATAAATACTAGAAAAATATCACATACTAGAAAATTCCATGCAAAACTAGATAAATAAGAAATTAATTTCAATACTAGATAAATTATATAATAAGACATTCATGAACTCGAAAACATCAAATAATGATTTTGCATCACAAAAATTATTGTTCTGGACATAAGCAAAAATCATGGAATTCCAGGAGACAGTGTCCCTTTGGGGCATTGTGTCTAATACTTGACGGGCCTCTTGGACGCGGGCCCTTTTATACTACGAATGCTAGATAAATACTATAAAAATACCACATACTAGATCAATACCTCATTACTACCAATACTAGATAAATACTAGAAAAATACTACGTAGTAGATAAATTCCATGCAAATACTAGAAAAATACCACATTTCTAACAGAATGAACCTGTAATTTTCAATTACTTTCATTTTCATATATAACAAAAAATTTCATATACACAGCAAGTGACTGTTTTGAACAAACCAATAAAATATAAAAAAATATTCTAAAAACTCTGTTGAATCTAAAAAAAATTCAAAATGGTGGTAAGGGTTGTTGGCTATCAAGCATATCAATGAGGCTTCTACAGATATCATCGCCGCTCTCTGTGTTCTCTCTCACCTTTGTACGTCCATGCATGAACAAACTGAAAGCAAGCCTCCTCCTTTGTTGCCAAATATTAAAATCTTTAGGCATTTGCTTCCCCTCGATATCAAACTCAATACAGCTCAATACATACACCCGGCAATCACTGAAAAAATAAAAAAAACAAAGAAATATATAGAATTCAATAACATGAAAACCAGATTCGTACCAGTTAACTACTAGAATGATTCTAAAAGAAACACAGATTGCTTGTTAAGCTGACACCTAAAAAACATGAATACCAACAAACTACCAGTCAATTACCATATGAGTTTATTTAACAAAAAAATGCAAAAAAAATTAAGTAAAAACTAGATTACTACCACTCAAAAAACCAAAAAGAAGTCGACTAGAGTGACTACAATATCAGATGAATAACATATGCAACTTCATAATTTTAAGCTTGTAAAAAAATCTCTTTACTAGTTCAATACTAGATAAATACCAGATCATATAAAATTAATGGAGAACAAAAAATATCAAACAAAATCATTAAGGGACCAGCGATTAAAAAAAGACTGAAAGACTAGTTCACTACCAGATAAAAATAGAAAATTTAGTAGAGAGAGATGAAAAAAAATGAAGAGATAATTAGTTAGGGTGTACGATTACCATTTATTCTGTTGAGGCAAGTCTTCGACAAGTTCAATAACAAGCATCTTCTGCAGATCAACGCCTATGTATGCGGTTTTTCAATGACTTGAGTGTATAGTCATAGATCAAATTTATTGACGTAGTAAGGAATGACTCTAGCAATACGGGGTTGCAGCAACCATGGTTTCTTCAAACGACATCCTATTCCTCCAAGAGTCATACACATACAACTTGCACTCATAGACTTGAAACCTAGCAAGAGCCCAATGATCTTCCCCCACCATAAATGGTATGCACACGCTTTTCACCATCTCCCGTGCCTGGACGCAATACATGCCTATACCCATGATCCGATTTGCAACGAGATCATCAATGTTAATAATCTTATCAAGCGCTGACCCGCTAACACGAAAGTCTAAAGCTCCAATGGCCGTCTTTGCATAACCCTCAAATGCCATATCAACAGTGGCGAAGTCATTCATGATTCGATCACAGTACTTCCCTTTCTTCCTCAAATAGGACAAGCAAAGATCGAGGTGCTGCATAAAAAATAAATAAACAAACTAAGAAACATAAAAAAATTTCTAAAAAATAATATTGAAACTAAAACCTGTGAACTAGATAAATACTAGATAAATACCACTAGATCTGGTATTTAACATACAATATACAGAACTGGTAAGCACCAACTAAACAACTGGTATACACCAAAACTTTTAAAAAAAGATATAAAAAAATAAATGGTAGAATGCTAGTATATATCTGGTATTCACCAGTATACCACATTTTTCACTAAAAAAATCAACAAGAAAAAAGTTGCTAAACTTACATCACTGGCGAGGTAGATTCCAGGAGTGAATAGCTCATACCAAAAAGTCTTTTTTGCAACATCTAATGCTTTGAATTCGAAGCAACGGATCGAATCAACCTTCTTTGAGTACCATCTTTGATCCACACTAATCACATGATGAATTTAAAAATCATCAGCCTCCATTTTTTAAGACAAAAAATAACATGAAAAAAAAAGAATAAAAAAGAAACAAACATATAACAAAAACCTACAAATTTTTATTGTGAAGCTTCCCAATGGATAAATAATGATCAAAATCCATAACAAAATCCTCATCAATATGCTTAAAACTCTCTCCAATCATCGCATAGTCGTCAAGCACATATGCATTGTAAATGACTCACTTTTTAGCGTCAAAGCCAAACTCCTTTGTAAATGGGGATTTTGTCGCAGCTGAAGGTTTTTTAGTTCTCTTCTTCGAAACTTCCTTACATTCTACCACCATAACATCTTTCCCCTTATTCATTGCCTGGTGCACCTCTGTTTCCTTTACAACTTCAGCAGCTTCCTATGAAGCATCGAAAAAGAAAAAAAGACGTAATTAAGAACATGAATACTAGAAAACTACCACATCACTACTAGATCATACAATTTTAATGATCAGAAAATAAGATTATCAAAACACAGATTCTACTAGAAAAAAATACTAAATTCCTACTAGATAAATACCACACAAGATCACTTGAGCAAAAAAAAAAATTGCATAATCTTGTAAAAAGACTAAAAATCTGAGTCTTCAATAACATAAAAACTAGATTACTACCAATTAAATACCACATAAAAATCAGTAAAATGCTTCAAAAAGAACAATTCTTCTCAAGTTCATTTAAGTGATAACAAAAAATGGATTAATCAAACATTTCTATCAAACAAAGAATTTAACAACTACAAATTTTACATGCAAACTACCACCTCACTAGTAAACTACCAACTATCAACCTAGAAACTAGGAAACTACCACCTCACTACTAGACCATATAATTTTAATGATCACAGATATTTTAATTAATTATCAACAAAACACATCCAAACTTAAACGCACCTCTTCATCAGCTTTCTTCTTCGCATAATCAGATTGAATTTGGTCAATGATAGCAAGTTCACCAGTGCTGATCAGAATAGGAGATGGTTCCTGGTAAAAATAGTTGAATTAACATTTGAATGAAAACAAAAAAGTGCATAACCGAATAAAAAGGACTTCAAAAATACAAAAATTTATAGAATAAAAATACATATCACATCCTTAGCAAGGCTCTCAATTCCAATCGCAGCCTCCAACTCATTCTCATATATATTTTCCAAATGTTGTACACCTGCTTTTATTGGATCAGCTGAAGTTTTATCTCCCTGTATACTTGGGGTAAGCTCTTGACTGCTAGGTTTCAACAACTAGAAAGTTGGTGTAGTTAGACTCGCCCATTTACGCTTATTACGACAAGAATAATGAATCATCACCGGCGACTACTCCTCCTTGCTCAGGCTAAGGGTTGACAAGTTCTGTTTAGCGATTTCTCGTATCGCATCCCATCCATCAACCTTATTTAAACCCTTTTGTTGAACAATAGCAGCCTCTGATTCAGTAATTAACGCTGTTGCTATTCCAATATTTGTCAACACAAGGGGTTGTTCCTTCAATCTCAACACCCTGTTAAAAAAATATAATATGTATCAATCATTAATACTTACTAAAACTGTATAAACTTTAACATGATTCAACAAAAAATACAAGAATTCTACTAGTTAACTACCAGTTGCAATACAAAAAAAACCGGTTTCATAAGAAATAAAAACAATTCATGTTAAGTAAAGTTTCATACCTCACCTCCTTCTTGAACCAAACATCCTTCCAATCTTACTTCTCCAGCATGCTCGGTAACTAAATTTTTTGTTTGAGTTACCTGAATTATTTTAAAGAATATAGTAACTATTAATACATCATTTCCAACAAAAAATAGAAAAAAAGAGTTCACTAATAATTTCCTAAACTACTTACTGCCATTTGACTCCCAACAGAATATTGGTCTTCACTCCCCAACTGTGTGATCAAAGCATCGTTATCACCACCAACTTGATGCTCCCCAGCAATTGGAACTTGAAAAAGGATCAAAAAATAAAAAAAAATATTAAAAACCTAATTACATGCCTTGAACATTCAATGTTACATGTAAAATACTAGTTCCTTACCAGATAATAACAAGTTTATGATTTTTTATAAACCCTAGGTTCCTACCAGATTATTGCTTACCAACATACTGTAAATTATTTAACAAAGAAATGTGTAATGCTAAATAATCATTCAATTTATTACCTCTTCCATTTCATTAAAAAATGAACCCTCCTCCACCACTTTCTCATCAGTATCAGGAACAAAATCAACATCTTCATCCCTAATCGCAAGTAGTTGTTCGGTTGCCTGAACTTCTTCTTCAACAAGAGCTGTGCCTACCAGCTATGTCTTTTCAACAAGTTCAGTACCCTATTATATTACAAAATACAAAAATAGATCAATTAAATTCTAATAATCAAAGTACATTATCAACAAAACAAAAAACTAATTAATACCAGTTAAACACTAGAAAAGATTGCATTTAAGTGACCATAATTTCTGTTGAGAAATTAAGGAATTAACAACTAAAAAACAGATTCTTACCATTAAACTACCAGATCAGTTAATTTAAAAAAAATTGAAAAAAAAGCAAAACAAAAGGAACAAACAACTAAGATACTAGCAAAAAAAACTACCACAATACTAGATCAATCAAATTCCATTGATCACAGAAAAAATAAAAAAACAAAAAGATTCCTAAAAATGATAACTACAAGTACATAACAATAAAAAAACATTAAGTCCAATGATAAACTTACATCTGAAACTGCAACACTATCTTGGACTGTAAAATCAACCTCAACAATCCTTGCAGTCATTTCTTCCTCCTAACATAAAAATAACATAATAATTATTAACAACTGCAATTCACACTAACATTTTACATAAAAAATTCAAGAAAAGGAAAAAAATGAAACATGAATGCAAAATAAACTCACATCAATCTCCATAGTTTGATCAATGCCTTCATTCTCTTCCCCATGACTACTAGTAGAAAAAACAAAATCATCCTCAAAAACCTTTTCTAAGCTAGACTTCTCAGCATCATCTTGCCCCCCACTACCTCCATCATTATCAGAGTCATCGCTACCACCCAATTCATCATCGGGAATGCTTCCACCATCATCAAACTCCTCAACATCATCAGAATAGCTTCTACCAGATGCACCGCCTTCAGCATCACTTTCCTCATCTTCATCCTCATTCTTCCTCAACTTGCTTCCCTTGCGAGTATATTTCAGCTCACTATTCTCAATCCTCGTTTGGTTCTCTTCAAGAACACCAAGCCTAGTTCTAATTTCAAAAAAACATCATCCACCACCTTCATAAGATCTTGTACAGTTTTAAAAAGGTTAGTTTAGCTGTTGAATGTGGCGTCATTGTTGAAGTTAGCACTTATGTCCAAAGGCTCTGGAAAAGGATTGTATGGACCCAAAGGAAGATTGTCAAGTTCTTCTTGTGTTGGAGTTATATTCTTTAAATTCATCTGGAAAAACAGTTCAATACCAGTTAACTACCATATACCTACCAGATAATTACATTTCAGTAAATAAAAAATAGAAGACACAAAAAAACCAGATAAAAACCATATCACTACCAGATAAAAAACAAAGAGGAAAAAAAGCTGTATAAGCAGAAAAGCAACAATCTAAAAACCACAATGAATACAGAAATAAAAGAAAAACAAAGAAAATGAGATGAACTTACAAAGTTAGAACCAATGTTGAACAACTTCTTCTCAAGTTCATCAGTCTTAAACACTCTATCACGGGGCAACCACTTGAAAAAACGTGGTTTAAACCCTTCACCATCAACAACCTTAGCCTTATCACACAAAATGCCTTTGCAAGACCCACAAACCTCATAAAACCACACTTGGTATACAAGTTGGAACCCTTTCACATTATACGATTGCTTCTTTCCTCGCCTCCTCTTCCCAACTGCCATCAACCCATCAATAGTTTCTCTAAATGACAGGAAACCCCAAGGAGCTTTTGGGTTGTTGTTTGGGCACACAGCATCAATGTACTCTTGAGGAATCTTTGGCCCAAGATTAAATCCAAGAATATAATATGCTATGAAATATATCAAAGCAAGATTGAAATAATCTTCATCAAGAACAACCTCAGCACCTCCTTTTGAACTTCAAACAACATCAGACTTATTCTTCTTCATCTACAAAGCAGCCTCAACATCCTCCCTTGAAATTTCATTGGGACGCATCTTGAAGTACTTGGTAATAAAATCAGTAGATTCATTCATGATGATCATCTTGTAATCGCCTTCAACAGTAGCCCGGAGTCTAGAAATAAGAATGAAATTCTCAATGACAAAATATATGGGAATTCCCCCTAATAGAACAAAAAGGTAATCATTATTTGGCTGATTTATCTCACAGAGAACAAGATTATGCAACAAATTCTTTTGTGCCACCATCCTCCGTCCTCTAAAAACGTTGTCGAAGAATGATTCCTCAAGCATGGACATTACAGCAGATGGGACATTCTCCCTGATAAAGTCAATTATATGGTAGTTTGATGTGCATCTGAGACTAGTATATAACACCCTGATCGGGAGTGTCACGGTAACAGTAACTTATTAATTCACCATATTTCACATTAATACTTAAATAAATTTACTTTCAATATTCATATACAAAAACTCCAAATATTATTAAAATATAATTCTTACTCCTCACCCTAACTAGTACATGCCATTATTTTATAATCCAAAATGTTACATGAAATTTTTTATTTATCCACCTTGAATCTTTTCCTTTTTTTATTCTTCAAGCTGATCCACTATATCCCTTCGATCCACACTATCTACAGAGCTTCTAAATCTGCGTGTAGAAAACAAATACACGCTAAGCAATTTACTTAGTGGTGTACACTAATTTCAACTAAAAAATAATGCTATCAAATGAAATACGTATATTACGTTATAAAATAAAGTATATAAAAACAAAGATATAAATATAAAGTTAAACCAATATTATAAATCTCAATTAGCTATAATCATATATTTACCCAAAGTAAAATAGGAAGTGAACAATGGTAGTGGGTACGGAGGCAGACAAGCTCGAAGCCGAAGCTTCAATATCAATTCTTCACAATATCAATATATTAACATTTATCGAACAAGCCCGAAGCCGAAGCTTCCATATCAATAACAATATAATCAATATCACGATATCGGTCAAGCCCGGAGACAAAGCTCAAATTGTTTGTATAGTACTGTACCCCCCTTTATTAGCGCCAATCTACCCGGACCCATTTTTTACTCGTTTACTAAGGGTAACAATTACACAAAAAATACTTATAAATTCAATATTATATTAACAATATAATTTAACATAAAATCATGTATTAAGGATATCAAATATTTAAATTTTCAATCCTTAAATATCATTGAAACACAATAAAATTAGCATTCATGTTTCCAAAAATTTCCAGATTTCATGACCTGACTTTCCCTGCATTTTTCTCCATTAAAAAAACTTCAAATCGAAAAATTTTATTCTTAAAATACCTAGCCCTATGTCTCAGCTTTTCAATTCCATAAGAATCAAAGAAATCCAATCAATATAGATCAAGTTATACTCAAAATACTGAACAATGTGCAAACTGAAATTTTCCGAAAACAGTTTTCATGTATCAACTTCAAACGAAATTTTCATGCAGAAGGAAGTCGAAACTCACAAAATTTTCTTCTGAACAAATAAAATTCAGCTTCTTCTAATATCAATAGAGTCAAGAATCGCTCAAATCGGAGTATTATAACATGAGAAAATATTAAAACAAAAACAGGGGTACAATCTGAAAAGTTTCCAGCAAAACTGAAAATTCGAAATTAGTGTACACAAACCTCTTTTAAGCTCTTCAATTGGTTTCTTCCACCTCTTTCCCCTTTGATCTGTCTATATTAGTTTCCTCTACAAAAATCATAACTAATTCTATCAAAATACTACTTAAATATACCTTCAAATACCTTAAATATACTTAATCTACCATGAATTCTACTAATTTAACTTCAATTGCCTCAAAAATCACTTACCTCAAGTTCGGGTTACTATTTATCCGAAACTTAACACCTGATTTCTTCCTCTTCTAACCTTATTTTACATAAATTGGTGATGATAGAAGGCTTAGATATCGATTTCTAACAAGGATTCGAAGTCGAAACGAAGAAATCGGAGTTTTTAAAGGTTAGGATAATTTTGTGTATAGAGGAAGAAGAAGAATGAATGAATGAAGGATGAAGAGGGTGAGGAAGATGCAGGAGGATAAGTTTTATATAAAAATATCTAATGGTTAATATGCCATTAAGTCCCTGTTCAATTTATGTATTACCTATAACATCCTTTTTTTGATTAATTTGAACCACTTTCTCGTATTTCAATTCCGTAAAAGAATAGTATATACATCTAATTATAGGCTTCCATAATAGCTTATATATTATTTCTTACATGAATTTTAATTATAAAAATTTTCGATCTCAAGATGCATAGTTACGGGTCAAAGTTTGACTGGCGGTCAAACTTCGCTCCGTTTGACTATTACCGAACTTTAACTTTTTCTTATCATTACTTTAATATTGTAACAATATACCGTTATCAAAATTTAGAAATTTTTGGGTGTTACATAGTATGCCGCACAAAGTTTGGTGGGAAAACCAACTTGTAAGGATGCAAAAAATGAGAAAAAAATTAAACACATGAATCAATTAAAAAAAACAAACAATAGCTTTCACAAAAATGATAAAAATACCATCAACATACTACTTAAATACCATATTATTCCTTTCCAATGGATGTGACTCTTCGTTTGGATAGACGTAACCCTTTAAACTCTATAAATAGGGCTCCAATGCCAACCAATTTCGTGTTCTTGGTATGCCTTTAGTGCAATAAAGGAAGTGCAGAGAAAAAAGGGTTACGTATAGTGTGTGTATAGTTAGATTCGCTACATTCAGCGAGAAAATATTTAAGTGATTCGAATCCTTGTTTTGATCACTGAATTTCTCTATATTCTCGAGCGATTGTTGTATAAGTGTACTTGCAAATCACCTATCAATAAAAGTTTTCGTTCTTCAATATTCATTTGTTTGATATTCGCAAAGAATAGCATCCTAGCTGAGGTTCTGCACGAGCCGAGACCGAATTCAAAGCAGATGCAGGAATTGCGTGAACTGATGACTCCCATTAAAGAATGGATACGATTTGATCAACTTTAGCTTTCACTTGCATACCTTACAACTTTGCTTTGCTTTCTACTTATACTTTCTATTTCGAAGTTTATGATATGTCTATGTGTCATAATACATATTTCGTGCTAAGTCTTTTATGTTAATCAAGTTATATGC
>CATIWQ010674568.1:0-10503 GCA_949673415.1 Euphorbia schlechtendalii
TTGTACTAACAGGCACTGAACCAATTGGACCATATTGTCCATTTTGGTTTTGCTCATTCTGATTTTGAGCAATTTCATCATTCTGTGGGATCTGATCAGCCATGATAATTTCTGAAATTTTCCAAACAAACAAAGTTAGAACAATTTTAGAATAATAGCAATAACAATTAATATAAGAAAAATAAATTGTACATACACCAAATAAAATTATTATTATTATTATTATTTATTTATTTATATTTCTTAACTTCTCTTTTAACATTTGTCCAAATAAGTCCAGATTGTCCAAAATAACTCCAATAATTTTATCCAAAATTAAGGTATTCCAATATTACGGTACTCCAAGTCACGGTACTCCAAGTTACGGTATCCTGTTCGTCTCTTTTAAGAATATAAACTTAAAAAATAAATCTGTCTTAAGATTGTTAAAAAAAGGTGTTAGGGATGAGTATATAATTTCTTATAAAGAGAAAGAATACAATAAAGGAAATATTAGTAACTTGAAATACAATTATACGAACATTATAATATTAAATATAAAATAACGAAATACCGAAATAAACCTTTTACTTGGAACAAGAGGGTTCTGTTGAGGCTCGAATCGATTTCCTTAAGACAGATTTTCCCCTTTGTATGACAAACTGTCTCCCAGGATACAACAACAGACGTTAGGTAAACTCAACTGACCGTAAAATACTATCACCAAATACCGAATAACTAAGAACTTAGAGAGAATTTGAAAGAGATTTTATTTTTTATCTCTGAGGTGTATTGAATAAGGAAAAATGAAACCTATTTATAAGAAAACTCAATGGCACAAACCGTAAATAATAGGAAACATAAAGTCCCGTGCATAGTATTGCATAATATTGCATAGTAACGCATAATAATTGATGGCTCGCAATTCAATAATGCAAGCCGCTATATTTTCTTTTAATATTCAACAATTTCTATTTTGGTTAGAATTACTCTTTTAACGAAATATATATTTTATTCCAATAATTATAAGAAGAATTTTGGTTATTATTTGGTTGTAGCTTAGAATTCCATTTTATGGATGTTCATAATTTGAATGCAACATTTCAGTCAAGTCTGTTATTAGTATAAATTTTTTTATGTGTCATCGAATTATATACCATCTCTAGTACTCTTTAATTGTGACTTTAACATTTTTATTTTGGTTCTTTAGTTTGTCAATTTTGATAGATTATCAATACATATTTTATCATTTTTTCCTTGTTGTAATAACTGAAGTTATAGATAAATAGATACTTTTGTTACAAAGTGTAATTAATTTTATTTATATAATACATTTTTTATTAGGATTATGAAATTACTAATGGACAATTGAAAATAACCTAAGGGAATAAATAATAGATATAAAAAGTAACAATAAAAGCATTTTTTTTTATATATTTTAGGATTATAGAGGTAGTATTAATATCGTTTTTATGACGTTTCTGTTGGAATTTTTAAGTAATTTTTGAAAAAGAGTGGAAAACATGACATAACAACTCAACTCGCTTAGCTATTATTGATCTGCTTTCCATATAAAATATGCGTGAAAGCGCATTTTCAGAAATCAATTTTGAAGCACACAAAACAATGTAATTAGTGCATAAGTAATATTCACTGATAATTGAAAATAAAAATTTTAGAATGTTTAACGTAATTTATCTTTTTTTTAACTTTTTTTAAAAATTTATTTTAAGGAGCTAAGTGAAAAGCAGCTCATTAAAAAAAAAAATTTTTAAGTTAAAATAAATGAGAAACATTTCACTTCTCACCTTTTAAGTTAAAATATTTTTATAAGCATTTTTCAAGTAATAAGTTATAAGTTTTGAGAAATACCGTTACAACTTCTAAAGAAAGAATTTGGGCATGTTTAGTTTCAGAAAACTATTTTCATTTTCTATTTTCATTTTTCTTTTCATTTTCCAAATAGAAAATTGAAAAACAGAAAACATGCTCATGTTTATTTAGTTTTCTAATTTCTATTTTTTAAAAAAACCATTGGTATATTTGAATTTTATCGTTAAAAATATTACAAATGACATGAAAAATTTTACAAATTAAATTAGAAACAACAAATATAAATTTTAAATTAATCAATAATAAAGTTAAAAATCTTTTAGTTCAATCATAAATTTGAATTAATTCATGTATAACTTGATATATACTTAAAATTGAAAATTTTAAAGTATGAAATTGAATTTTAAAAATTGTTTTATTTTCATTTTTTTTAGAAATAAGGTGGCATTTTTACCAATTTTGTTGTTTATGGGGATCGAACCCAAAATCTCGCACTTCTTAAATTCTTCAATGGTGATAACCATTCTACCAAAGCATAGTGATTTTATTTTTAGTTATCTTTTATTTAAATTTTAAAAAATAAAAAGCATATTATGTATATTTTTTATTTATTAATTTTATTAAATAATAAATTTAGACTTTATTAGTTCAAAATCATAAGCCATTTATTAAAAATATATAAATTAGATTTATTAAGTAAAAAATATGCAATAAAAAGTTATGAAGTAAATAGTAAAAATAATAAAATTATACAAGTATTTAAGAGATGTCAATAAAATTTGGCAACCTAGACTATTTCCTTCTTTTAACCATGCTTTCAATTAAAAAAACTAAACATACATCAATAGAAAAACATTTGTGAGTTATTAACAAGTAATTATACAACTATGTATATTAGTATAAAATAAATTAAATTATAAAATTTTGTACTGATTAAATAATATTGTGTTTATTCAGTTTGAAAATTTTTAGAAAACATAAAAAAAGTGTTTTCGATTTCAAGGTATAAAATGAAAAAATCAGAAAACTGTTTTCCAATTTTCTAAACTGAAAAATGTTACAACTAAAAGCAAATTTTATTTTTCAATTTTCCTAGAAAATTTTTTTGAAAAAATGTTCCATTTTTTCACGACTAAACATGGCCTTCTGTTGTAAAATTTTATTAAATAAGTAATGAGATAAATTAACCTAAAAAAGTACTATTAATTTCCCCAATTTCTCATCCCTTAATCAAATCTCCATTACCCCACAAGCTCCTTGCAATCCAAATCCCTAATCAAATTCTCCTCCACGATTTGTCTAACCTACGCGTTTCCAGCTTCAGCATATAGCTTCAATCTCGTCTGGTCTGGAGTTTCCTCCTCAACTTCGGATTAGGTAAGCTTCTGTTTTTAGTTGTTTTCTGATTCTTTCAGTTGTTGTTTAGCTTGTGATGCATGTATTAGTAAGCCTAGGAAGTACAAGTAGTGAAATTGTGTACTGCAAATTGAATTTGTTATTCGACATGATAGTTTAATTGTCGACAATTGAAGCTTGTTGTGATAATTTTTCATTTTGTTCCGTCTCTCGGCATGTTAAACATAGTCCCATTTTCCATTTTATTTCCTAACCTACTTTGGTTCAACTGATACTTTGAGTCTACAAGGCTCTGAATGGGATAAGCAAAAATATTGAGAATTTTAAACGTGAATACAAAGAACTTCACTTGCAACTGAAACAAATTTATGGAGAATGTGAAATTCAGAAACATATTTAATGATCCATGCTACAGAATGAGACTGATAATATCAATTTCTATTATAGTTTCTTCGGTAGTGCTGCCTTCTTTTTGGTTGTATCCTTCCCAACCAGCCCTTTTTTTTTCTAGTGAAAATGTGACCAACAACCGCCCCTATTATGAAACCGCTGCCATAACCCATCATAACCACTTGCCAACCAAATTCAAATGAAAATCCTGAAGAGGGAGATCCAGATGGTGTCGGTCCATCCGCAATTCCGCATTTCTTCTTTAATGGAACTCCACATAACTCTAAGTTCCCTTGGTATGACCTCTCCCCAAACGTATTGAACTGATTTCCTCTTGGTATAGGCCCTTCGAGTTGATTATATGACACATTGAATGATGAAAGGAAAGTCAGTTGCACGAGCTGTGGCGGTATATTCCCCTTGATTTTGTTTACTGACAAGTCTAAGCATTCCAGCTCTTTCAAATTCACTAGAGATGGCGGTATTTGGCCTGTCAGGATATTTCCCGAAAGATTCAGCAAACGCAAGCCTGTCAGATTCCTGATAGAATCTGGAATCTCTCCTTCGAATCTGTTGTCCGAGAAATCAATCGCTGCCAACGCACATGGAATCTTCAGATATTCTATTTCCAAGCCTTTGTTACTCATTTTCATCGAATAATCATAATTGGTATAGTAAACAGATGGTGTGAACTCCTGGTTTTTTCCCATGTATCTTATATGACTCCAGTTTCCAGCTTTCATGGCGCTCCAGTTCTCGAAGTAGATTGCGGGTAGTGTTCCAGTGAGATTATTGTGCGACAAGTCAATGATCTGAAGCTTTGAGAACTGCGTTGACATTTCATCTCCCCCGATTACACCAAACAGATTATTCGATCTCAGAATGAGAACTCTCAGTCCTGGAACTACCCCTAACCAAGAAGGAAAAGTATCAGAGAATTCGTTGTTGCTGAAATCAAGCAACTCCAGATCTTTACAGTTAGACAACAATCTTGGTAGCGCTCCTCGTATTCGATTTTGACTCAAATTGATCATTTTCAGTTTGCAAACATGTCTGAATTGCTTCAAATACGAAGCTGGAACTGGGAGAGATCCTTGTAGCAGATTAGACCTGAGGTCCAAAACCTGCAGGTGAGCCCATTGAAGAACAACCGGATATGATGATTTTTCGAACCCCGACAAGGCATTGTATGAAATGTTCATGAATTCCAAAGAATTTAGGCTGATGTTCCAAACCCAAGAAGGCAGTTCGCCACGGATGTTATTAGAGGAAAGGTCTAGAAATTTCAACTCATCTTGATGTTGCAAAAAAGAGGGAACTTCAGTTATGTTGCAGGAAGCCAATCCTAAGAAGCTAAAGCTTTGAACTTTGGCAGTTAAGGCGATTTTCGGGGAGATTAACCGCAAATTGTTGAATGATAAGGACAAGACCATCAAATTAGTGAGCTGAAAAAACATGTTCATATCAACTTCTCCAGCGAAGTTATTGGAATGGAGCTCAAGGAGGACAAGTTCCTTCAGTTTGGAAATACTGCTTGGGATGGTTCCCTCAAATCTGTTCGATGAAATGTCTAAATGAAATATTGGGGAATTGGTGTTATTGACTGACGGAATTCGGCCAGACAACTGATTAGATCCCATGAATAGGATCTCAACATTGTCTCCATAGATCAGCCCTGGTGAAATATCACCAGATAAATGGTTATGGTCTAAAAAAATATAGGCGAGTTCGGTGAGATTCACGAGCCAATGCGGGATTGTACCAGTGAGATTGCTATAGCCGAAATCCAGAAGAGATAGCTGAGTCAAGTTGGCAAGAGAAGATGGGATATTGCCATTCAAACTCATACCATACAGATTTAAAGTATTGAGATTTGTGAGCTTACCCAACCAAGTCAAGGAATCACTGTGCCCCAAAAAACTGTTATTCGAGAGGTCAAGAATCGAAAGACTTGTCAGGTTACCGAGCGAAAAAGGGAGCTGGCCCGTGAATTTGCAAGAGGAGATTTCGAGATGCTCCAGTTTGCCAAGGTTTCCAATTGAAGAAGGAATCTCTCCAACGAAATTGTTTTCAGAGAGCTTCAATGAGACAAGAGGACTCCCGCTGCGAAAATGCGGTAAATGACCTCCGAGGTCCGAGTTTCCTCCTATGTCAAGATTCTTCAGGTTTGGAAGCTGAAAAATGCCTGACGGGAATTCCCCTGTCAGTCCACATCGTGACAGCAGAAGAGATTCCAGAGATGAACAATTTGCCAATACTTGAGGCACTTCTGATGACATGTCAACCGAGGAGAGATGGAGTTGTTCCAAACTCGATAGATTTCGAACCAAGGTTGCGAAACCAAGTTCACGGAGCTTCAAATCTGTATTTGAGGACAAATCGAGTGAAACCAAGTTGGAAAGATCAGAAATTTGAGGCGGGATTTGGCCAGAAAATCCGGAAAACGACAGATTAAGATGAGTTAGCATCTTCAAATGGCCTATTTGCTTCGGGATAAGAGAGGAGTTGAAATCGTTGTAGGCTAGATTAAGCCTGCGAAGGCGAAAAAGGCGAAAGAGGGTGGCGTTAGAGTTGATAGAACCAAAGAGGCAACTGCTACTAAGGTCAAGGCTGATGACATGATTCGTTTTGTCATCGCAATCAACGCCATTCCATGAGCAGCAATCGGCATGGACCTTCCACGATGAAAACTTGGAGTCGTAAGCCAAAGGATCGTAACATTCATCAGACATCATAAAGCTTCCCTTGAAATGCAACAATGCCAACTTTTCTTCAACTCGGCACTTTGTTGGATTCAGGCCCGAAATCGAACAAGTGAACGGAATAATGATATTGCAGATAAGAAAAAAGGACAACAATGTTGTTGACAAGAAGAGATTTAAGGATTCCATGGTCATTTTGATAAATGGGTTTCGTATTTCTTGCATATATATATATATATATATATATATATATATATATATATATATATATATATATATATATATATATATCACTACATTAAGGGTAAAGTCCATTTTCTGACCCAAAATTCACTCAAAGAATTAATAACTTTGTAGAATTTTATGTTGATTGTACAACTGTAACGTGACAGTTGAATGAACATGGAAGTGACATCTCTAAGCTGAAATTGATTGTTGACGGTGTGTATTGAATTCTTTGTTTGATTTTATATGCCTTTACCCAAATTTTCTCTTGGTCAGACAATTATTCAAAGATGTATTCAACAACCAGAAGAATTTAATGTTCACTGAGTCTCCATTATTATTTTGTTTCCAAATTTTTAAGGCTATGTGAGAAACTGAGAATTCGATTAGGTATGTATTCCTACTCTAAAAAATTTAGGCCAAATACACACTTAGCCCTCCGAGATAATTTTCACCACTTGTCACCTTCAACATTAAAAAGTCTATACTAATGCCTTAAACTTGGTAAAAGTGAACTCGCCAGTCCGTACAGTGTCACACTATGATTGGTTTAACTTTTTGAAGATGCCAAATATATTTATTTTTTCTCTCCAATCATAATGTGACACGTGACACTGGGCTGACGAGTGTATTTTTACCAAATTTAGAGGGCTAGTAGAGACTTTTCAAAGTTGAGGGTGGCAATTGGTGAAAACTGTTAAGTTTAGAGTGTTAATTATGTATTAAGCCAAGAATTTAAGAGCAATGGGGAATATTATATTGATTAGATTGTACATAAAATGAATAGTAAATAACAGTATCGTGGATAGGGAACTAAACTAGCGACCTACCTAATTTTATTGTAGAAATTTTCAGGATCAATGATTGGGCCATGCAAGCTCGAAAACCTTTCATTGGATAGAGGTTTTGCATCTAAGTTAAATATTGACTTGTAAAAAGCTATCAACTATAGACAAGAATAGAACATTATATTGGAAGATATTTCTATTTTGTTTGGAATTACTTTTTTTATTTGGAAACAAATATTAATTTTATTCCAATAACTACAAGAAGAATTTTGATTATTACTTAGTTGTAGTTGAGAATTCCATTCAATGGATATTTTTTATTTGAATGCAAATGAGAAGAATTTTGATTATTACTTAGTTGTAGTTGAGAATTCCATTCCATGGATATTTCTAATTTGAATGCAAATGAGACGAATTTTGATTATTACTCTGTGATTTTGTCTCTGAGCTATACATATTATGATATCCTTTTTGACCCTGTGGTATAGCTCATTCTACGACTAGAACTTCTGTGAGTTTTAGTTGTTTATGCTTATTCTATCTGTTGTTATAATTAGCTTGCGACGCATGCTTTAGTGAACATAGGAAGTACAAGTAGTGAAATGTGTTAAACTGTTAATTTTACACTGCAAAGGGAATTTGTTTCACATGGAGCTGAAAGTTATAACATGAAGTTGGTTGGTCACACCGCTTGTTTTTATATCACAAGTCTTGTTAAAGACTTATCTTTGGGCTTTTGTCATATAAAATGTTAAATTTTCCTTGAAAAAAAACTAGTTGTGAAATAGTGTCTATTTTTGCAGTCTGTTTCAGTTTGGATTTGCATGACCTTGAATCCAAAATGATGTCTGTGCCTTAAAACTCCGATTCACTATATATCGGATGCCGTTTTAGTTATTTATTGTTTATAAAACAAAATAACAGAAGTAAAGCTATGAAAGTATTTTGAAGATCAAATTTTAAGATTTATTCTAGTTTTTCCAAATCATTACGAATTATTGAAGTTATTAGAGGGATAAGTCTTCTTAAGCTCGAAATGTTTTAGGATTAATCGTGTCCTGGGCAGGGGGCTTGTTAAAAATTTATCTGTTCTTTGGTTCTTAAATCTTGTTATGTAGCCCTTATGGTCAACGAACTACAATATCTCATCCGTAATTTACAACTGATATTTTCTGAAGATTTCGCATTGAGGGTACTTTGGCAACTATGGAATCAATGTATTTGAAGACCAACAACAAACAAAGTTCCTTTTCTTGTAAAGAATTTGCTATACCAGGCAAGGTCAAACAGAGTATATGTGCATTATTGATTGGGAATTTATTAAAACAAGGCGTTATTCGTAAACCATTTAGGTCCAAATTTTACATATTTACGAAATAAGTCCAATTACAATTTTATCAAACGACGCAACATATTTACATATTTATTTTGTATACTTTCTCTGTCTCATTCGTGATTTCTCATTTCAATCACTCTTCCTATTGTGATTTCGATCCCAGCTCTGTTCCTATATTTCTCTGATCGAGATTATACTCTTCATTTAACACAAAATCACGTATACTTAAGATAATATTCACAAAAACATAAAACTCAACATCTATCATTGTTCTTCTTCAAATCAGTGATTTTGATATCATTCAATTGTTCTTCTTCTTCCTTATTCTGATTTCCATAACCTAAAAATAAGCATTCGTTGTCTTTAATATACATCAAATCATTTACTAATTATTTTTATGGCTAAGAGACAAATCGTGTATTAAACACTGTTTTAAAATCAATCCTATACTAACAACAAAGAAGAAGAAAGAGGTTAGGAGAAGGAAGGATGTAACTAATGCAAGTAGAAGAAAGCAGAAAAAATAAAACTGGAATCGCAGGTTACATACTTATCATTTTCAACAATCAGCTAGAATCCAACTAAAATCATGCTACAATATTTCGCATGTTATGTATTTGGTTAAAGTAACAAACATGTGAGAAATCTAGTGGAAACATAATGTAAATATGTTAAATAATATTTATGTGTGTGTGTAATATCATTAAAGAAAACAAGAAAAATGATTATTTAACGGATGAAATCCACTAAATAAAATTTAACATGATTCTAACAGATTTGAATTGAAATTCATAATATTTGACAAACAACAATCTACTAGAAAATCTCATATAAGACAAATAAATAAGTCTTCGAAGTCTTAAATATCAATATAGTGCATCTAAATCACAAGTGCAATAGATATATAGAAAAACAGAGTATAGTTCTAACATGATTCTCATATATTTTGTTAAAAATGTAAAGTGTTTGATTGAAATACCAATATGTTAAAAATCTATTAGAAACCTGACATAATAATATAAAAATTTGTTAGATGTATCATAAGTTTTCAAGAGTCAATCCGTGTTTAATATACTAAGTGACTGAGGAAATTAATATGTTTATTCAGGTTATTACTTCAATATTCGAAACAGTGCTATTGAGAAGTCAAGGCAGAGATCAATTTATATCCTTTCATGGGTGTTCTCTCCGAGAATTGGGAAACTGTTCTTGGCTTTGAAACACTACGCCATAGATGGTGTATCGCAACAACAATAAAATGTTGCCTAAAGTGCCAAAAGTGTTGCGAAAGCACTTGTCGCAATACTTTTCCGTGAAAAAAGTCGTTGGTGATGCTTCCCTTGCGAAAAGTCGTTTTCACAACACTTTTTTTTCGCTCGCAACGCTAAGAAAAGTGTTGCGACAAGTGACTTTTCGCAACACTTTTTTAATACTTGCAATGCTTTATGTTGTGTTGCAAAAAATACCCATCGCCATCAACGTTAACGTCTGTTAGTTTTTTTTGTAACACTTTTATTGTTTTCTCGCAACACTTTTATCAATTTTGCAATACCTTGTCCAGTTTTCGCAACACTTTTTTAAAATACTTATGTAGCATTTGAAACACTTTTTGATCTTATTGCAACACATTTGGAAAACATGTAATTGAACTTTCGCAACACCATGTCGAGTTATTGCAACACTTTTTACCAACACTTCACTGCACATTAGCAACACATTGTCCAGTTATTGCAACACTTTTACATAACACTTGATGGCGCATTCGCAACACATTTGTGGTTTTATTGCAACACATGTTACAGCCACATTTTATATTACACAAATACCTAATAAATTCACAATAATATAATGCTCCAAATTAAATGTCAACATATGCATTCATAAATCTAGTCAA